>RJWM01013090.1:16812-54580 GCA_004363535.1 Dasyprocta punctata | reverse complement strand
CTCACGTTATAGCCCAAGCCGGCCTTGAACTCACAACGCTCCTCCTACCTCAGCCTCCCAAGTGCTGATATTAAAGGTGGGTACCACCACACCCAGCAATTTCCCCAAATTTAAAAAGCTAATCAACCTGTTTCACACTTAGAAGTTAACATTACTTAGACATTATTTTCCCAATTTAAAGTAAATGAACATGAGCCGGGGGTATGGCTCAGCGACATGGTGACTGCCTGGCAAGTGTGAGGTCCTGAGTTCAATTCCCAGTTCCCAAAAATAAACAAATAAAATAAAACAGAACACTACAATGCTTTTATGTCACAGTTAGTATGATAAAAAAAAATGAGCCTAACCTCACGAACACTGTATGTGCTACTTCCTAGAGCAGAAGACTGCCCAGTGACCTTCAGAGAAGTCATTTAAGGAAAGCCAAACCATCGCTTCCAGCTCACAGCAACAGTAAGTCATTTAGCTGGAGTCATGTACAACCTAAGGACAACTGATGATTTTCCAAGACATCTCTAAAAGTCAAATATTAAACGGTTTAGGGAGCCGGGCATGGTGGCGCACGACTTTAATCCCAGCACTTGGGAGGTTGAGGTAGGAGGAGCGTTGTGAGTTCGAGGCCGGCTTGGGCTACAAAGCAAGCGCAAGGCCAGTCTGAGCTACATAGTGCGACCCTGCCTCAAAAAACCAGGGCCCAGAGTTTGGCTCAGTGCCTTAAGCACCTGTCTGGCAGGCATGAGGCCGTGAGTTCAATCCCCAGTGCCGCAAAAAAAAAAAAAAAGAAAAGAAAAAAATAAACGGTTTAGGACAACCCACAGTCTTTAGGTCATAAAATTCCAAAATATCAAGTCCAGGAAATATAATTACGACACATAAGGGCCAGGGATTTAGCTCAGCGGCATAAGTGCCTACTTGGCAGGCGCGAGGTTTTGAGTTCGATCCCCGGGACAAAAAAAAAAAAAAAAAAAAGGTGACCACACATAAACACAATGTCAAATTATGTTTATAGCTCTACCGTACTTTCTAAGCTACACTTTTTTTTTTTTTTGGTGGTCTTTTTGAGACAGGCTCTCACTATGCAGTTCAGGCTGGCCTTGAGTTCACAACGCTCCTCCTGCCTCAGTCTTCTAAGCTACATTTAAAATACAATTATTCACCAGGCATGGTGGAACATGCCTGTAAGTCCAGCACTTGGGAGGCTGAGGCAAGGGGATTGTTGCAAGTTCGAGGCCAGCCTGGGCTACACACTGAGTTCAAGGCCAGCCTGGGCTACACAGTGAAACCCTGTCTCAAAAAGACAAGAAAAAAAATTATTGATTTATAAAAGTACAGCATAAATACTATTAATTATATCTATAAACTCATCACCAAGTGTCCAAGACAAGTTTACAAACCATGAAACACTGGGTTGGGGTTTTTGTGTGTGGTTTTTTGGTGCTTTTTGTGGGACAAGGTCTCACTATGTCATGCTGAACCCAAATTCACTATGTAGCCCAAACTGGCCTCAGACCTGTGATCTTCTTCCTTCAGTCTCTCAAGGGGGCTTACAAGTGCCCTCCTCCATGCCTGGCACAATTTTGTTCTTTTGTGCCAGTCAAAAACAGTAGCATTTGTGCAATTAACAAATGTAACAGAAATACAGACAAAATCCCAACATACAAATTTTGCACCAAAATACTTTTGATAAGTTAAAATAGCTACAAAGTAAAATGTGAGCCGGGCATGATGGCACACACCTTTAATCCCAGCACTTGGGAGGCTGAGGTAAGAGGAGTGTTGTAAATTTGAGGCTGGCTTGGGCTACAACGTGAGCACAAGGCTGGCCTGAGTTACATAGTGCGACCCACCTCAAAAAACTAAGGCCAGGAGTTTGGCTCAATGGCTTAAGTGCCTGTCTGGCAGGCTTGAAGTTGTGAGTTCAATCCCTGGTGCCACAAAAAAAAAAAAAAAAAAAAAAAAAAAAAAAAAAAAAAAAAAAAAAAAGGTAAAATGTGGAAACCTTCTGTTCTAGCAGTCATGCTAAATTTTGATATTTTAGCTAAATTTCCTAAACTCATCTGTATACATAAGCTTTTTTTTTTTTTTTTTTTTAAACATAAGCTTCTCATGTTAACCTGCTGCTTAAACATCAGAGCTTCGGAAGCACGTTGTAAGAGGTTTACTTATACTTTCTTTTAATTTTTTATTTTTTTAATTATGTTTATTGGTACATTGGTATATATAATGATCACATTCGTCATAGGGAATTTGTACCTGTACATGACACAACTTAATTTTTTCCCCCTTCCCTATCCTCCTTCAATCACCCTTCCTCTCATTATTTACAAAAGCTTTGTTTCCATTTTTTTCATCTTTTCTCATCATTTTTTTCTTTTCCTTTCTAGTTGTGTTCCCCATACAACATAGCTACCAAATAAAAACTGTGTGTGAGTAATACTGGAGATCAAAACCCGTTTTATTCTTAAGTTTCTACTGCAGCTTCTCTTTCAGTGAAGATAAAAGTTCCAACTGAACACAGTTTAGCACCGTATATTCTCTGCCCTGAAGGCACAATGAATCAAGAGTAGCAATCAGGAAAAAGGTCCTCAATCTAGACTACATTATCTTTCTTTCTTCCTTAGCATTCCAAAGTAATTTCAATCAAGCTTCTTTAAAAAAATCAACAGAACGATTTTCAGTCACACGTATATGAAACACATCCCCTTAAATTTTTTTTCTTTTCCCTTTGGAGTTGGGCACTGAACCCAGGGCCTCACGCATCAGGCAAGCACTGTGCCACTGCACTGCATCCCCCACTCCTAATTTAAAGCTCTGACTTTGAAAACTCTCCCCTCTGTCTTGGCATGCTATTTCCCTAAGACGGCTTTAATCTACTCCAGGCTTCCATTTGTAATTTCAGCCACTTCTGTATTATCAAGTGGAAAGTTCAAATCTCTTAATAGCAGAAGCCTAATTTCCATCTACTTCCAACATCCATAAAACTCAGTAGGTAAAAAAAACAAGAATACATTTCATTCCAAACTGAAAAGCTTTTGTATAACCTTTAATATTTCACATACAATTAAGAATGGCAAGAATGATTTAATAGAGTCTCTTTAATCCCTGAATTATGTAATTCAGTACTTTGAATCGGAACTTTTACACAAAATCTGCTCAAATAATATAAAAAAATTTCAAGGGCAAAAATAAATTTAAGTTATATTGAAAATTTTGTTATTTACTGTACTGTGTTCCCTTAGCACACACTAGAGAACAAAGGTACAATTCCATCTTTCAGTTTTACCTTTATCAATGTTTTTTTTTTTTTTTTTTTTTTTTGTGGCACCGGGGATTGAACTCACAACCTCGCGCCTGCCAGTGCAGGCGCTTAAGGCACTGAGCCAAACTCCCGGCCCTGGTTTTTTGAGGCAGGGTCGCACTATGTAGCTCAGGCCGGCCTTGTGCTCAGGTTGTAGCCCAAGCTGGCCTCGAACTCACAACGCTCCTTCTACCTCAGCCTCCCGAGTGCTGGGATTAAAGGTGTGCGCCACCACGCCCGGTTCTACCTTTATCAATTTAAAAGTTTCTATAAGAACATATTGTAGATTGCCTAATATACATAACAGATGGAAATCATCAGAAAACAAAACACAACTCTGTGTTACTTTGGTTTGTTAAATTACCATAATATGAATTTCAAATAACTTTTAAAGCAATGAAAGATTATATTTAAGAAAGAAGAACGTAAATTTAAAAGATAATTTTAAAAATTAAATTTATCAAACTGGGCATGGTGACACATGCCTGTAATTCCAGCACTCTAGGAGCCTGAGGCAGAAAAACTGAAAGTTCAAGTCGACCCTGGGCAATTGGGTGATTTAGCACTTAGCAAGACCCTGTCAATCAAGCAGTCAATCAATAAGTTAGGAATGCAGCTCTGTACAAACACCCTCGCTTCACTCCCCAGTACCAGTACTATACGCACACACACACATAAACACACAGACAAAACCCAAAACAAAACCCTTCAATTATCACAATAGTGAAAAACAATTCTATTATTTCATCTCAGATAAAAATCAACATGATCACATGCAGGCCAAAACATTAATCCAAACTGTTTCCTGAAGTGTGTTCTAACATCACATGCAAAATTGCCAAAGCTAGGTGTAAATCAGGTTTGAGACACTGCATTAAATCTAGCCAAGGCAAATTGTATTACTTTAAGATTTCTGAAGCCAGGTGTGGTGGTGCACGCCTGTAATCCCAGCACCCAGGAGGCAGAGGCAGGAAGATGACTCAAATTGAAGGCCAGCCTGAACTGCATGAGACCATGTCTCAAATAATAAAAATAATGGGGCCGGGGATATTGCTCAGTGGCACAGAGCCTGCCTGGCAAGCATGAGGCCCTGAGTTTGATTTCCAGTATAAAAAATTTTTTTAAATAAAAAATAAAAAGATTTCTGAGAACACTTTATGGACTAATATGCACAGAAAAACCCCCAAGTATAATTGCTTTTCCAACCCCCTATAAATAAGGAACTATTTTGGCAGTATCTGCTTAGATGGGTAGATGGCAGCACAAACTCAGCGTCACAGCCGGGTGTGGTGGTGCACGCCTTTAATCCCAGCCCTCGGGAGGCTGAGGTAGGCGAAGCGTTGTGAGTTTGAGGCCCGCTTGGGCTACAAAGTGAGCACAAGGCCGACCTGAGCTACATAGTGCGACCCTGCCTCAAAAAACTAGGGCTGGGAGTTTGGCTCAGTGGCTTAAGCGCCTGTCTGGCAGGCGTGAGGTTGAGAGTTTGATCCCGGTGCCGCAAAAAAATAAAAAATAAAAAAATAAAATAAAAAAAACAAACTCAGCGTCACTGACTCACAACTTCAACTCCTACACTACTTTGCTAGAAAATGATCTACTGAGTACATGTATATCAGGAAGCTGAGAACTCTAACATATTATAAACAGAAAAGGAGTGAATGAACTTCAAACAAAAACTCCCTGAACTGAACCACCACATACAACGCAGACCACATGTGACAGGAAACAATTGGGCAACTATTTCAAGATTTATACCTGACCATGATGTTCAATAGACTTGGATTCTTTGCCAGTTTTAAGCTCCAGTGGCATGACTTTGTATTTTGCTTTACAACCTCGATGTATTTTCACACCAACTGTAACATCTATTTTGCCCTTCATGCCAAACCTAGGAGACCAAATGCTTTCTTCGATATCCAGTGAGCTTATTACTTCAATGTTACATGTTGAATTATTATTACTACCATCACTTGGCCTACAAAAAAACACACAGAAACAATTAGAACACAGTTCGCTGTCCATTTGCTGGTCATTGTTATTATGGAGAATTCGAGGATGAGAAACTCTGTGGACCAGTGCTTCTCACAGCATGGTCCTGAGCCAGTGGCATCAGGGTCGCTTGGGAAGTCATCATGAACGCAAACTCAGCCCCGCTGCAGACTGCTCCACCAGGGGTGAGGCCCAGCCACCCGACCGTCAGAGCCCCAGATTCTGATGATGTCCCAGCTTTACAACCTGTTTCCTGGACTCTGACTCATCTTAGTCCTTAATATTTATCATCTGCCCCTTTTAGGTCATTACTGTAATCTTAACTCATGCCTTTACCTCCCAGCTCTATATTCACCCAACAGTCTTGTTACTTGGCCTGCTGAACCAGCGACAGGAACTGGTACACTCATGACATACATTAGTATATGAGGGCCTGATGTGACACAGCCTGCCCGGCAAGGGACCTGTTTCTTCCTTCGATGGCACCTCAAACTGGTGAGAAGGAGCTGTCCATTCCCACCATGTACAATGTGTAGGTTTGTTCACTCAGCACCTCCCCTGCATACCCCACACGCCAACTCTGGAGGAGTTCATGGCCACTCGACTTCATTTTGTAATCATTAAGTGAATCCACCTCTGCTATGATCACTATTTAAAATTAAGCACTTAATGTTATCTTTTGTATTGTAAAAGAGGTTCAGACTTTAATAACTATTGATCAAGACCATACAAAAAAAGAAAAAAAAAAGTAGTGTAGGAGATGGAGGTAACTTTTGAAATTCCTTATACCTGCTGTCTAATATTCACTCATTTTCAGAGTAGTTAGTTATTTGGCAGAAGGGATTAGAAGAAAAATCAGTTAAATGTTAATTCTTATTTATGAACTCTACTGGCAAAATATTTCAAACATTTAGACTCAAAGCCATATAAAATACTAAATCTAATAAAAATCTCAAGTGAAAAGAAATTTTTTAGCAATAAACACAAATGTATCAAAGATGAATTCTAAAAGAGTAAGAATTTCAGCTGAAGCAAAGCATACCGGCAAAAGCTCATAATCCCAGCTATTCAGGAAGCTGAGGCGGGAGGATTGTGAGTTAGAGGCTAGTGTGGGCAACCTTGTCAGACCCTGATTCAAAATAAAAGGGGCTAGGGATGTAGCTCAGTGGTAAAGCACTTGCCAAGCATGCTTAAGGGATCGGTATTCAGTCCCCCGTGCTACAAAAAACAAACAAAAAAAAACACATAATCTAGATGAATTTGATTTGTTAGTTTCATTTCACAAAGGTCAAAAGATAGTTTGTTAACAAACGAAAGGAAGAAAATGCTGTTTCCCCGTTTTTTCTTAAAACATGCTTTAAGATGTTTCAAATAAGCCACATGTGGTGGTATGCACCTATAACCCACTAATGGGAGTCTGAGGCTAGAGAATCACAAGTTCCAGTCAGTTTGGGTTACAAGGTGAGTTCAGCCTGAATTACATAGCAAGACCAAAATAAAAAACAAACAAACAAACAAAAGACGCTTCGAGCATAATCACCAGAAAATGTGTATACTTCTAGAGTTAATGAAGAAACAGTAACGAAATTTAGGGAAGCCACAATTTAACACAAATGCCTTAACTATTAATATTTTTCTCACCAAATCTTATCTGATCATAGTATATTCTCTATGCTTTTATAAAATAAAGCAAAATGTGCTGTTTATAAAATGTCACATTTACCTAATGTAAGAAAGATAATTAATTTTAAAAGTTTCTATTAAGGGGCCAGGGATATAACTCAGTGGGTACAGTGCCAGCCTGGCAAGCACAAAGTTATGAGTTCAATTCCCAGTACCAAAAATAAATAAACAAAAGTTGCTATTAGAACCAGGCATCATAGCACCCAATTGTAATATCAGCACTTCAGGAGGCTAAGGCAGAAGGATAGCAATTTTGGGGCCTGACTGGGTCACTTAACAAGACCTTGAAGCTGGATATGGTGCCACACACCTATAATCCCAGCACTTAGGAGGCTGAGGCAGGAGGATCCTTACAAGTTTGAGGCCAGCCTGGGCTCCACAGTGAGTTCAAAGCCAGCCTGGGCTACATAGTGAGACCCTGTCTCAAAAACACCGAAAAAATACAAATAGACCTTGTCTAAAAAAAATCAAAACAAAAGAAGAAACAAAAGCCAGGTGTTGGGGCTGGGGATTTAGCTCAGTGGCATAAGCACCTGCATGGCAAGTGCAAGGTTGTGAGTTCGACCGCCAGTACCAAAAAAAAAGCCAGGTGTGGTGGTCAAACACATGATACAGTTCAGATGACAGTCACCCAGAGGAAAAAACATAAAAGTATCAAATGAAAAGTTTAGGGGACTCAGTAGAAGAGACCTAGTTTCAATTTCTAGCACAAGAAAGAAAAAAATAAAAGAATCTGTTCAAAATATTTATAAATTGAGTTGGGTATAGGTCAGTGGCACAGTGCCTGCCTGCCAAGCATGAGGTCCTGAGTTAAATTCCCAAAACAACAACAACAACAAATGTATCTATACACACATATAAAAACTTACTGTTAGGACAGTTACTAGGGATTGCCCCCAGAGCCTTCACACTAAGCTATATCCCTGGCCTTTTTTTTTTTTAATTCCTTGAAATTTATTAAAGGAAAAACATAAATTATAATGTTCCTTATTATTCCTGGTCTTTTTAATTTTTTTTCCTTTTAATTTTAAGACAGGGTCTCCCTAAATCACTAAATTATCCAGGCTGGGACTGAATTTGCAATTCTCCTGCCTCAGTCTCCAAGAGTGCTAGGATTACGGGTATATGTACAGGTACCCAGCTAGTTTTTTAAAAATCTATATACAGTTAGGAAATGGTGGCACATGCATGTAACCTCAGCTACTCAGGTAGGTGGCTGAATCAGGAGGAACACAAATTCAAGGCCATAAGGATCACAAGTTGTTTTTTTTTTTTTTTTTTTTTGCGGCACAGGGGATTGAACTCACAACCTTGCAACTGCCAGACAGGTGCTTAGGCCACTGAGTCAAACTCCCGGCCCTAGTTTTTTGAGACAGGGTTGTACTATGTAGCTCAGGCCAGCCTTGTGCTTGCGTTGTGGCCCAAGCCGGCCTCAAACTCACAATTGTCCACCTACCTCAGCCTCCCGAGTGCTGGGATTAAAGGCATGAGCCACCATGCCTGGCTAGGATCACAAGTTTTAAGGCCCCATCTCAAAATGAAAAATAAAAAGAGCTGGGGGTGAAGTTCAGTGGTAGAGCTCCTCCAACACTGCAAAATAAAAAAATAAATAAATACTAGAATAATTATGAAATGAAATTAATAAATTAGAATAATTTCTTATAATGAAAATATAATTTTCAATCTACTAGATTCTCTTGTCATACAAAGATACGAAGGACCAAGCATGATGGCACACACTGGTAATCCCTGCACTTGGGAGGCTGAGGCAGGAGGACTACTGAGGTTCAAGGCTAGCCTGGGCTACATAACAAAGTGCTATCTAAAAAAAAAATTAAAAATCTCATAAAAAGGATAGTTAAGCACGATAATTTGTCAAACAAGCAAACAAAATGGCTAAATGTAATAGCTCAGACTTTACAAAGTTTTGATTCAACATACAGAACAGGCTCCTGGTCTACAAATATGAACACTATGTAAACGTGCATTTCTTACAGGGAAAGCTGCATCTGAGGGAAATCGGTTGAAACACTCTTATGCATGAAATCTCCAGCCCACTTGGAAAAGGAAGGAAGATATTCCTCTACTTCTTGTTTTACTACATCTTGACTCAGATTTAAGCGGTACCTGGCAAAATAAGAAAGCAGAAATATGAGAAATATTACTAAAGGCAAAAACATCCAAAACAAGTCAAGTGGCCACCAGTGAAGAAGTAGTGAAATAAAGTGTGGCAGCCTCATCAGGAGAGGGCCAGGGAGGGGTTCAGTGGTGCTGAATGCTCAGTGTGCAGTGCAATGCACAAGACCAGGTTCAGTCCCAGCACTAGAGAAACGGAGGAAACCCTGACACAGCTAACAGCATGGATGGGTCCTGATGACATTATGCTAAGGGAAAAAGGCCAGTCACGAGAAGACAGGTACATAGCTTCACTTATGTGAGTATCTACAGTTGTCAAAATCACAGCCAAAAAACAGAACAGGAGTTGTCCAAAGTGGAGAGAAGGTAAGAGGGGGAGGTTTTTATTTAATGGGTACAGAGTTCCAGTGTAGGAGGAGGAAAAGGATTTGTGGGTGGTGGTGATGGGCACAAGCAGCACAGCAACGCAAATGTACTTTACGCCACTCAACTGTACACCTAAAAATGAGTAAGACAGTAATTTTTATGAGTATTTTAGCACAACTGAAAAACAAACCAAATAATAATGAAATGGCATCTAATGCCAGATTATCTGCTACAATTCCAATATGGCAGATGTCATTGGATGGGAAGGTCCCAAATATACCTTTGGTATAAAAAACAAAGAGATGTTGATCCTGAAACCAAGTAATAGAAATCAAATTCAAAGAGAGCTGTAAGTGATAGCACACACCTGTAATGCCAGGCCTTGGGAGGCTGAGGCAGAAGGACTGAGACTTTGAGACCAACCTGGGCAACTCAGTGAGATACTGCCTCAAGAGAAACCATAAAAAGGTCTGTGGATGTAAATTGATGATAGTGTCCCTGGTTTATTTCCCAGCACCACCACCAAAAACAAAAAGAAAGAGCCGGGCATGGTGGCGCACACCTTTAATCCCAGCACTCGGGAGGCTGAGGTAGGAGGAGCGTTGTAAGTTCGAGGCCGGCTTGGGCTACAACGCGAGTGCAAGAGCGGCCTGAGCTACATAATGCGACCCTGCCTCAAAAAAACTAGGGCCGGGAGGTTGGCTCAGTGGCTTAAGTGCCTGCCCTGGCAGGTGTGAGGTTGTGAGTTCGATTCCTGTTGCTACAAAAAAAAAAAAAAAAAAGAAAAAAAGAAAGGCAGCTGGGTACAGTGTTGTACACCTGTAAGCCCAGCACCTGGGGAAGCTGGGGCCAGCCTGGGTTACATGAGTTCAAGACCAGACTGCACTACATACATAGCGAAACCCTACCTAAAAAAAAGAAAGAAAGAAAAAGAGAAAAAAATATGTAAAAGAGGTAAGATCATATGGACAGAAAGGTAATATGAGTCTTACTATATACACCAAAGAATAATACATAGCAGTAAGTGAACCTTTTAGAAACCAAGTGCCCAAACTACAACCCAAAACCCACTTACCTATCACAAAGTGCCCACACTGCAATTAAACCTGAATACTGAGATTTTAGTTTAGAAAAAAACACCTATAATCTCATGCTCAGCTGCTGGGTCGACTTGGCTCAGGTGCCATCAGCGAGGGCTCTGTGTGCCTGCCCTGCCCACCTGCCTGCCACTGCTCATGTGCCATTGGGTTGCCACCACTGCTCCATGGTGACCTTAACTTCTCGTGGGGGAAGTCAGCAGAGACTAAGGAATCTAGTCTCAGTTTTTCAGGGCCAACATTATGTTACAACAATGCTAAAACACTATTTGTCTTTGTGCTTCTTTGTTCTCAGGAGTACACAGTAGAGTTTTCCAAAGCTATGAGGCATAAAATACAGCAATACATTGGATGGAGAAGCAGAAAGGAAAAACCAGCTGTCTAGCATTAAGCCATTATAAATATCTGCAAAAATGTAAAACAAGCTCACTTATCTCATTAAATTTTTCTCAAAATTATTTTTCATAAGAATGTGATTTATGCTAACATGAAATGGCTTGCTATTTTAAAATGTATTACTTTAATTATGTTTTAATTTCTAGTACAGTAAATTATCTACAGACACAACCCACATAAATAAAAGCGCTTTACAATCCCCGTTTTTTTTCTTAAACCATTTCCTGTAACTATTCAGGAACCTGTCCTCAGTGTCACGATTTCCTCAGTCAGATTTTTCTCAGCGTGTAACTTCAAACCACACCACGATTCACATTTTTTTTCTCTCCGAAACAGACTCACAATGTTGGCCAGGGTGGCTTCAAACTTCTAGGTTCAAGGGATCCTCCCACCTCAGCTTCCAAAACATCTAGGACAACAGTTGTGCACCACCTCAGCTCAGACTAGGACTCTGAATTTCCAGAATAGTTCATACCAGTTAACACTCAATGCAGTAAAATCTTCATTACTAACTTTAGGCACGTCTCAGCAAATGCCACGTAGCAGCAGCCTGATCTGTCCTGAGATTAAGGTACTGAAGGTAGGATTTTCAAACCTAACCTTTCATCCATATGAGAAGCTAAAGCAGGAACAGATCTTTCTCTGTTTTTTGGGATTTTGGTGTTTTTTTTGGTACCAGGGATCGAACTCACAACCTCACACTTGCCAGGCAGGTGCTTATGCCGCTGAGCTAAATCTTCAGCCCAGATCTTTCTCTGAACCATGGGAAAAGGGTCTATGAACAAGACAGAAAAGAACTCTGGACTTGCTGCTTTAGGATTCTCTTGAAGTGCTTGCTGTATATGTAGCACATATACTACAATAGGATTCTCTTGAATAGGACTGGCTATTTTTTGGATGGGAAAAAAATTATTAGAGAATTTATATTTTCATAATTATAAAACATCCTATTTTTCTTAATGACTTAGGATGTCGTGATAAACAACAACATAATTCAGTGATAGTCAAGAATGAATCCCTCTAAAATTATGACCTTTCTACATCCTGGTTTTTGTTTTTTTTTTCCCTATTTCTCTGTTCACTGTTTTTGTTGTTGTTGTTGTTGTTGTTTGTTTGTTTGTTTTTGTTTTTGGAGAAAGGGACTTGCTATGTTGTTTAGGCTTGCCTTGAACTCACTATGTAGCCCAGCATGAACTCATGGTGATCCTCCTGCCTCAGTCTCCCAAGAGCTGGGATCACAGGTATGTGCCATCATATCCAACTCAGGACTTGTAACTTTTCTTTTTCTTTTTTTTTTTTGAGACAGGGTCTCACTACATAGTTCAGGCTAGCCCTGAACTATGTAGTCTGGGTCAGCCTTGAACTCACGCCCTCAGCCTCCTGAGTGCTGAGGACCTGTATTTTTAAAGTTTCCTCTCTTAAATCCTGGAATGAACACACCAACTCTCATTTCATGATTTTGAAAGTGCCTCTCAGGGCCAGGAGTTTGGTTCAGTGGCTTAAGTGTCTGTCTGGCAGGCGCGAGGTTGTGAGTTCGATTCCCAGTACCACAACAAAAAAAAAAAAAAAAAGAAAGTGCCTCTCTACACTATGGGATTGAGTGGGGTCACTCCTGCAGGGGGTCAGAATCCCCCTAGTTCAGGTGTAGGTGCTAGGCTTGAGTGGTAAAATGCTCAGAAGAAGCCTGAGAAAAAGAATACTTCAGAGATGATAAATAAGATTATTCCATATCGTAGGCCTTTTTGTACAGTTGTTGTATGGTGGCCTTGGTATGTGCCTTCTGTTGCCTCCTAGAAACTCCCTGTTGCCTCCTAGAAACAAGGAACCCAGAAATGTGTGCAGTTGACAGGCGTGGTGCCACACATTTACAGCCCCAGATCCTCAGGAGACTAAGGGGAATGACTTGAGCCCAGGAGCCTGGAGACCAGCCTGGGTAACGGAGCAAGCCCCGCCACCCCGAAAGAGAAACTAGTGTAAACAATACCATGCTGAGGTTGAGAGCAAGGCCATTCCATCAAGCACATGAGGGTTTTTTCTGGTTTGTTTTTACTGCAGGGCTAGGGATTGAACCCAGAGCCTTGAGCATCCAAAGCAGGCTCTGTACCACTGAACTACACCTCCAAACCAGACATACAAGATGTAACCCATGGATTTCATTAAACCAGTCTGGCTGATCAGAAACTTTCTTTTCTTTCATTCATTTTTTGCCCCCAAAATTGGGCAATGAACTAATCAGATACCTAAGTATCTTTGGGGGTTTAAACATATACAGTGCAGGAGTAGGGGGATGCTAGTAGAGTTAGAAAACTTCAGCTGGATCAGAGAAATAAGGTCAAGAGATCCGTCATACAACACAGTGACTACAGTTAACATTGTGCTATATTTTGAAAACTGAAGAGGGATAACGTTGTGCTGTATTTCAAAAACTGAGGAGTAGTTAAGTGTTCTCGGCACACAAAGCAAGTACGTAGCACTGGGGGTGTGCCTGTGGTGGAACACAAGCTAAGCTGTACAAAGCCCTGGGTTTATCACCAGCACCAAAACAAAAAGGCAGCTGTGCACGGTCGCACACACCCATAACAGTAGCACTATGGGAGGCTGAGGCAGAAGCGTGGCAAATTCAAGCACAGCCTGGGCAACTCCACAACTACTTACATTTCCTTCAAATGCCTTATTTCTTGAACAGTTTGAAAAGCAAGTTCTCTTAGCTTTTCTGGCGCAAAGCTATCACTTATTGCTTTCTGAAATACTTCATGGAGAACTGTACCAATCAACATCTGGCGTGTGGCTGGATCAGAGTTCTATGAAAACAAATCATATAAACATTTTATTTCACAACATATAAACACACGATGGTAGACTATATGACCACTATATAGTCAATGTGCACCGGTAAGATACATATCAAATATTAATGTTTTTCTGGTAGATGGAAATATGTAATTCCACTCAGAATTATCTCAAGTTTTGTACAACTCTGAGTTATTTTAAAAATCAGTGCATTTCCATTTTGAAAAGATTTTTCAAAAAACAGGAAAATTTTCAACATATTTTCTTTCTTTCTTTCTTTCTTTTTTTTTTTTTGGTGCTGAAGATTCAGCTTAGGGCCCTGTGCATGCTAGGCAAGCACTGTCACAGAGTTACATCCTTAATCCTTTTCAAAAAAATTTTGAGAAAGGATTTTGAGAAGTTGCCCAGGCTGGCTTCAAACTAATAATCCTCCTGCATCAGCCTCCTAAGTAGATTCAGGACTGCACCAAAACACCCAAATTAAATCTTTTGTATTTTAAAAGTATTTTTCTCTAACTTCACCGAGTTACTTCTCCAGCCCTTTTAATTTTTTTTTTTTGTAACGGGTATCAAACTCATGACCTTGCACTTGCCAGGCAGGCACTTACACTGCTAAGCTAAATCCCTGGTTCCCTTAATTTTTTGTTTTTAGACAGACACTCACTGGTTCAAGTCCAGCCTAGACTCTAGTAGGTAATTTTTTTTTCTTTTTTTTTTTGGTACCGGGGACCAAACTCACAACCTCTCGCCTGCCAGGCAGGCCCTTAGGCCACTAAGCTGAATCCCTGGCCGGGTAATTTTCTTTTTATTACTCTTCCTATAGTTAGAGTTCTAGTTTTTCACATACACACAGATTAACTATATAATTTCCAAAAATTGGGAAAAGGGGAAAACTTTAACAAATAACTTAGGTTCTTCAACAGTTGTCACAGAAATAGTGGTGGAAGGCCCAACAGAGATTGAAAAATACTTAAGAGATAAGTCAGGACCTTGTTTAAATATTAATTACAACACATCAAGTGAAAAACTTTTTTAGAAAAGACTTTAAAAATAAACTGGAACCGGCCATGGTGGCGCTTGCCTGTAATTCCAACACTCGGGAGGCTGTGGGGCAGGAGGATCACCATGAGTTCAAGACCAGCCTGAACTACACAGGAGACCCTGGCTCAAAAAATAAATAAATAAACAAACATGATGTCAAATTTAAGTAGGGTTGGTAGAGTATTTGCCTAGCACATGTGAGGCCCTGGGTTCCAGCACCAGCACTGCAAAACAAAACTAAAGTGAAAGAGTAACAATGATTTCATGAGAAAAATAAAACCATAACAAAATTACCTTTAAAAAAAACTAAGAAAGTACTGGGCCAAGAGTGGTGGCACATGCCTATAATCCCAGCACTCAGGAGGCTGAGGAAGGAGGATCACGTTTGATGCCAGCTTGAACTATAGTGAGACCTTATCTCAAAAAACAAAATAGAAGCCGGGCGTGGTGGCGCACGCCTTTAATCCCAGCACTCGGGAGGCTGAGGTAGGTGGAGCGTTGTGAGTTCGAGGCCGGCTTGGGCTACAACGCGAGCACAAGGCCGACCTGAGCTATATAGTGCGACCCTGCCTCAAAAAACCAGGGCCGGGAGTTTGGCTCAGTGCCTTAAGCGCCTGCCCTGGCAGGTGCGAGGTTGTGAGTTCAATCCCCAGTGCTGCAAAAAAAAAAAAAGAAAAGAAAATTAAAAAGATAAATAAATAAATTTTATTTATTTCTAGCTTATTGAGAATCACATGAAGGCAAGTTTGGAAATGTCTAGGCATGTTAAAATCTTTTTTTTTTTTTTTTTCTGCATTACTGCAGATTGAACCCAGGGCCTTTGCACTGAGCTAAGTCCCTAACTCTTTCTATTTCTGACACAAGTTTTTGCTAAGTTGCTCAGGCTTGGCTCAAATTTTCAATCCTCCTGCCTCAGCGTCCCACCATGTTTGGTTTAAATTACAATTTTTAGCACTTAGGGCCTGGGAGTGTAGCTCAGTGGTACAGTGTTTGCCCAACATTCTCAGGGCCTTTGGTTTGAATCCCAGCACCACATAACAAAAAAAATTTAAATTTAAATGCTATATAAACATTATAATTTAATAATTCTATATAAACATTAGTTATTAGAATTTTTACCCTAAAAGTTTCATTTAGGACACCTCTTCTCATACATCGAATACTGTTGGCTATGCTTGTACCAGAAATCAACATGTCAGGATATAGGATCAAAAATCCAAAATCTTTATCTATTATCCAAGTATCGGATGAGCAGTCCCCTTCCAAATGAATGATGTCCCCTGGATGTACTGGTACAGAACACCTGAAAACACAGCAAAGTTAAAGTAGAAATGCATAGGTTAGGTTCCCACATTTAAACTTATCAGTGAAGCTTCAAGAAATTGAGCTAGGCATGGTGGTGCATGCCTCTAATCCTAGCACTTGAGAGGCTGAGTCAGGAGGATCATTGCAAATTTGAGACCAGCCTAGGCTACAAAGTGAGCTCAAAGCTAGCCTGAACTGCACAGCGAGACCCTGCCTCAAAAAGACAAAAACAAAAAAAAAAAAAAGAGGATGTAGTCTTTACCTCTTTCTACCTACAACACACTTACGTACCAAAGAGGAAAACAGTTTAGCAATGTCTAACAAATGTCAAGCAAAACTATCAAACCACTGCTAGTGTAATATATAGCTCCGATTATGAACTGGGTTGTTTAAATAATTCTTCCCTTCTTAAGACTTAAAGCACATCTACTGCTTTCCTAAGTCTTGAGACATAAAGTTAACCCAGGGTAGCAAGAATAAAATCTTCTTGCTAGTTCAGATTAACTTGCAGTCTAGACACAAAAAGCAAAAGGTACAGCAAACAGTCCAAAACCCAAGAAAATCCAAAACATGAAATCATGAAATATTTCTAGTCCCAAACATTTCAGATAAAGGATACTCAAACTATACATGATTTTTTTCTTTTTTCTTTTTCTTTTTTTTTTTTTTTTTGTACCAAGAATCAAACTCACAACCTTGTGTTTACCAGGCAAGCACTTCGAGCCGCTGAGCTAAATCCCCGGCTCTATACACGATTTTCAAATGACCATAAAAATCAATTTTGGAACGAGAGATTTGAGATGCTGGAGTAATAGACACTATTTTCATACAGGATTAATACAGCTTCAAATCTATGCCCTTTTTAACAATTAAATTACACAACATCCACATAAATTATCTGAAGGCTTTTAAAAGAGCACCCTGGAGAAGTTGGACACAGTGGTATGCAACTGTAATCCTAGCACTTGGGAGCCTAAGGCAGGGGGGCTGCAAGTTTGAGTCCCACCTGGGCAACTCGGCAAGATCCTGTCTCAAAACAAAACAGGGCTACGGAGGGATGCAGCTCAGGGGTAGTATGCCCTGGATCTGATTCCCAATACTACAGAGACAGACAGACAGACAGACAGACAGACAAAACGTACCCTGGAGCTTCAGAAGTAGCTTAAGTGCTGGCCTAGCATGGGCAAGGGTGTGGGCAGCACTAAGACTACCAAATCAGTGTTCAAAGTCATGCAAAACTTACCAGTCATTCCTAAGGATGCATTGTTCTTTACATTCCAGTGATCGGGAGGCAGTGACCATTAAGTGCTTTTCGTAGGTTCCTTCTTTGTTCCGCACAATGTCAACTGCTAACACCAGGTAGCGGTTATCGGGTCCTCGGCTCAGAATTGTTTTGGGAAAGGAAGCTTCCACTTTATTCTGAAATCTTAAGCATATACATACAAAACTATTTTAGCACAACCATGAAATAAGAAATCATTCAATGTATTTATCTAAAAATCAACCTTCTGGCTTCCCATGTTGAAAGCTTATTACCACGACCTTTAGCTAAATTAGATAAAGCTGAGCAAAGGCAGGGTGTGGTGGTGCACACCTGTTATCCCAGCACTAGGGAGGCTGAGGCAGGAGGATCATTGTGAGTTCAAGACCAGCTTGGGCTACAAAGTGAGTGCAAGGCCAGCCTGAACTGCATAGTGAGACCCTATCTCAAAAAATAGGGCCTGGGCCAGGTGTGGTGGCGCACGCCTTTAATCCCAGCACTGGGGAGGCTGAGGTAGGCCGAGCGTTGTGAGTTCGAGGCTGGCTTGGGCTACACACGAGCACAAGGCCGACCTGAGCTATATAGTGCGACCCTGCCTCAGAAAACTAGGGCTGAGAGTTTGGCTCAGTGGCTTAAGCACCTGTCTGGCAGGCGCGAGGTTGTAAATTCAATCCCCGGTGTGGCAAGAAACAAATAAAAAAATAGGGCCTGGGATTTAGCTCAATGGCCTAAGCGCAAAGTTGGGAATTTGATCTCCGCACCAAAAAACAAACAAACAAACAGAAAACTTTCCCAGAAGCAATGTCATTTAAAACCTGATTAAGCACACCAAGGGTGTAGCTCAGCGGTGGCACCATGCAGCTTGGCACACGCAGAAATTCCTATAAAACTTTATTAGGAATTAACCAGCCTCTGCTTTTTAGCAAGCCTGATACCTATCAGGGCAGCTCATTCTTTCATAGGGTAAGGCAGAAGTGTCTGTATTTATTACAGGCCGGGCAACTTCACAATACTTTTATTAAATAGCCTGAGCCGCTTGAAACCATGGAAAATAATCTCTCTGAAAAACAGTTCTGCTGTTTTTCTTGCAAGGTTTAAAATTGTGACAGCCCAAAGGAGTCCAAAGTCACTGTCCAACTCTTCCAGCAAACGCCCTTCACACTTTACTCCCTGGCTCACCCTGGTCACCCCCATGCGCCTTCCATGATTTTGCAAACGTTTTACTCAGTTCCCCCAGGGTGGCCTCGCCCTCAGTTTCCCAGGACCTGCAGGATCTCTCAAAGGGCATCGCTACCAAAACCCCAAACGTAAACGCCCCTCCACCCTGCAGGGCATTATAGCTGTTACTGCTGAACACAATTCCTCACCGCGATCGTGGTGCCCGGTTCTCCTTGGGAGGAGTTCCTCCAGCTCCACAAAGAAAAGCATGGGCGCTCGCGATGTCCCCTCAGGCGGAGATTTCGGGTGGCCCTGACACCCCAAAGTGGGGAAAGCGGTGAAGCCACGGGGAAGAAGGTATTGGCGGGCGCGAGGCCTCCAGCTCGGACGAGGGAGCCCCGGCCTGAAAGCCGCTGCCGCGCCGCCCGCTCCCCGCCTTCCTTTCAAATCTCCCGCTCGGTTCCCCACTTCCCTCCCACCCAGCTCACAGCTCTGCCGGCCGCGCTGCCTCCTCTTCAAAACTCGCGTCCATCAGCAGCTCCAGTTCGTCCAGCTGTTCCATCCCGGGCTTGGAGGCAGCAAACCGCCAACCAGGTAAAATCCAGACAAACGCTGCCAAGTCTGAAAAGTCCAGCCGCCAAAATAAGGCGGGAGTCTTTGAGGCGCCGCGCGCATGCGCCGACCGGCCGCGATCCCACGTGACCTGCACGGGGCCCGCCCATCCCCTCCGCTCCACAGGGGGCGCCCACCAGCAGCGCGCAGGCAGAGACTGGATGTCCCCCCGCTCCCCCACTCCTGGCCTCGCTGGACGCGCACTTTAACTGTGTACAAAACAGCTTGCTAGTCCCAAAATCCGGCGTCCTTGTGAGCTTTGTAAATTTCGCATTCCCTGGGGATCTCTTGCACTATCTCTTTTTTTTTTTTTTTTTTCGAGGCAGGGTCTCTAATGTAGTGCAGGCTGGCCTTATGAACTCGCTTATGTTGCCCAAACTGGTTTCAACTCACGACGATCCTATTGCCCCAGCCTGGGTTCTGGGATTACAGGTGTGCACCACCATACCCGTTTTTTTAAAGAAAAGACTAGCCGGGCTCGGGGTGGCAGTGTGTTCCTATAATCCCAGCCCCTGGGAGGTTGAAGCAGGAGGATTGCCAGTAGTTCGAGGCTAGTTTGGGCTACAGTGTCAATTCAAGGTCAGCCTGAACTACATAGCCAGACTGTCTCAAAACAAAATAAAATTCATTAAGAAAATAGAAGTTGCCAGGAATTTCTCTTTATGCCTCGACTAAATCTACAAAGCTCCCAATATCAGCCCAAATATAGCCTCTTCCCATCTTTTTTAAACAGCGAAGTGTTCCTGCTACCTATGAGAAATCCCTGCACCTGCAAGCAGGATCCCAAAGCATCTGGCATTCTCAATGAGGGGCGCTTCCTACCGTCATTCTCTTCTGTCAATGTCGCGCTTGTTATTGGATCGTTCAGATCTAGCCTGATGAGTACCGTCTTGAAAAGATGTCACTTGGGCGAGACACTGCCCATCCCTCTCAGCCTCCTCCACAGAACACTTCTTGCAGGAGGCTGTGGACCACATCCTCCGTGCCATGCTCCTTCTGCAAGTCATTCCTTTTTCTCACTACACTGTTAGGAAAAATTTCAAATTTAGAATAACTGTCTAATAAACACCCATTTGCCCATCACCTAGAATTTACAGTTAACATTTGCTGCCTTTGATTTATCACATGTATACCTATCCACCCCTCTGTCCCTCCAGAAGTTTGAGTTTTTCTTGATGCATTTCAAAGTGCAAGCATCATTACATTTCATCCCTAAATACTTTCACATGAATATTATTAACTACAATTCAACATTTGTTATGGTCCTCTGCAATTTTTTTTATCTAACTCTTCAAAGGTACCTAAAACACACGAATTTTTTTGTGGACTATTTGATGAATTTTGACAAATGCACGTGAGTAAACCCAACCTCTATTAAGATAGGTTCTCAGCAGGGCATGGTAGTGAAGCCTGTAATTCCAGCACTCTGGTGGGCTGAGGCAGGAAGATCTCAAATTCGAGCCCAGACTGGGCAGTTTAGACCCTGTCTCAAAAAATAGCTGTGTGGTGGTGCACACAGGTAATGCCAGCACTTGGGAGGCTGAGGCAGGAGGACCACTGCGAGTTCAAGACCAGCCCAAGCTACAGAGTGAATTCAAGGTCAGCCTGAGCTACATATGTGAGGCCTTGACCCAAATAAATAAACACATACATAAATGGGGCCGGGTATGTTATCAGGTCAGAAAGTTCTCTCATGTCCCAGCCTGAGCAGCTCCCATTCCCATGCCCAATCACATGGTATGTACTATTTTGTGTTAGAATTCTTGCATCCAGTATGATCTTTGTGAGGTTTATCCATTTTATTACACGATTTGGCAGTTCATTCTTATTGCTGAATACTATTACTACAGTATTATATATCTTGACTAAACAAATATTCTCATACAAATCTTTTCATAGACACATGCTTCTATTTCTCTTGGGTAAATATGTTGGAGTACAATTTCTGGATCATACGGAGGTTCATGGTTAGTTTTATGAGAAACAACTACATCTTTATCCAAAATTCCATCTTCTGTGTATCATTGACAATACTTGATTCTGTCAGTTTTTTTAGCTTTAATTTACATTTCGCAGCCACTAATGATATTGGGGATTTTATAGTTCCCTTAGACATTTATGTATTTCCTTGGTAAACTATGTAAGTCCTTTGCCCATTTTTAAAATGCTGAATCATTCTCTTGTTACTGTGCCTCTTTTTATCTTTTTTTTTGCGGGGGGAGGACTGGAAATCAAATTCAGGACCTTGCACTTGCCAGGCAGGTGCTGTATTTCCCAGCCCCATTCTTTTATTATTATTTTGTGTGTGTATGTGGCACCAGGAATCGAACTCACAACCTTGTGCCTGCCAGACAGGTGCTTAAGCCACTGAGCCAATCTTCCAGCCCTAGTTTTTGGAGGCAGGGTCGCACTATGCAGTTCAGGACGGCCTTGCTCACATTGTAGCCCAAGCCGGCCTCAAACTCACAATGCTTCTCCTACCTCAGCCTCCTGAGTGCTGGGATTAAAGGCATGTACCACCACGCCCGGCTCATTCTTTTATTACTGAGTGGCAATAATTCTTTATAATTATGGGTAGAAGCCTTTGTCAAGATATATATTTTGCAAATATTTTCTCCCAGTGTATGGCTTACCAAGGTGTTTAGAGAGCCAGACATGGGTGCACACCTGCAATCCCAACACCAAGGCAGGAGGATCACAAGTTTGAGGCCAGCCTGGGCCATGCAACCAGTTTGAGGCCAGCCTGGGCTATACAACAAAGCCGGCTCCAAAAAGGAAGAAAGAGCCACATCCGGTAGACTCCTACATGATATGGCCTATTTCTCCCACCCCATCTGTTGCTTCTCTCTCACTGGTTTTCCAACAATTACTGCATCAAGTTATAGTTCTCCCCATTTCAGGGATTTTAGGCCTGCTGTTCTCATCGCCCACAAATCTTTGCATGGCTTTTTCTTTTCTTTTTTTTTCTTTTTGGTTTTGGGGTTTTTTGTTTGTTTTTTAGAGACAGGTCTCTCAGTGTAGTGCAGGAGAGCCTTGAACTCCGTTATGTAGCCCAGGCTGGCCTTGAACTCAGTGATCCTCCTGCCACAGCCTCCTGAGTGCTGGGATTACAAGCACCCAAGTTGGCTGCTTTTTTATCCTCCTTGTATCAGTTTAGAGTACACACAACACACCCAGGAAATGCAGGCAAACGAAGCAGTTACCACAAAGTGTGCATCAAAGAAATACCTGGTGTTACATGCTACTGGGGACCTAAATCAGACAATACAAACAGTTAATGGGCCAAGTTACCCATAATTCTGATATAATTCCCAGTGTACAATATGTCAGGTAGATAGAGTTCAATACCCTGGTGGAGAAGGGAGCAACATTTTTTTCCCCAGTTCTCGAAATTGAACCTAGGGCCTTTACACTGAGCTACATCCCCAATCCATTTTTTTTTTTTTTTTTTTTTTTTGAGACCTGGTCTTGCTGTATAGCTAATAGGCCTGAATTTGGAATCCTTCTGATTCAGCCTCCCAGAGTGCTAAGATTACAGGCCTATACCACCATGCCTGCCTGGAGCAAAATTATATATATACATTTTTTAAACTGTATTATAGGCTGGGCGTGGTGGTGCACTCCTTTAATCCCAGCACTCGGGAGGCTGAGGTAGGCGGAGCGTTGTGAGTTCAAGGCCAGCTTGGGCTACAACATGAGCACAAGGCCTGCCTGAACTACATAGTGCAACCCTGCCTCAAAAAGCAAGGGCCGGGGGTTTGGCTCAGTGGCTTAAGCACCTGCCTGATAGGTGCAAGGTTATGAGTTTGATCTCAGGTGCCACAAAAAAATAAAATAAAAAATTATTATATAAAAAAATCATTCACTGTCTCTACTGTTACGGCTTGTATCTAGACGTCCCCAAAGCCTCATGTGGTCATAGGTGGGCCTTTTCATAGGCAGCTGGATCATGGGTTTGTGGTGCTGGGATCAAGGATGTGACGCTGGGAGTGATTCACAGTGCCATGCTAGAATTAAGATGGGGAACTCCTAGATAAAATAAAACAAACAGGAGCTATAGCTCAGTGGAACAGTACCTGCCTGGCAAGTGCAATGTCCTAAGTTTGATTCCCAATACCAATAAAAATATATGTATAAATATAAGGGAGAGAGTCACTTGCCACTTGCTGCTTACTACTTTGCTTCTTCACTGCTTTGATGTCTTCTGCCATGCTACCCTGCCTTGGAGCCAGCCAACTATGTAATGAAACTTCTATGAACTATGAGCTAGAATAAACCATCCCTCCTTTAACTTTGGGTGTCAGGCATTCCTCTCAGCAACAAGAAAAAGCACTAAGACAGCCACTTGCCTCTCCACCACCTTTGTAGAGCCTTGATGGTGATCTAGGGCTGGTACGTCAGTTACCAACCCTGAGATCAAGACACCACCCATCTCATAAACCATAGGGGGCCACAAATGGGAAGACAGGAAAAGGGGAACAATAAAGATAAAAAAATGCTTGGCAATCTGTCAATGGAAAATAACCTAGCAAGATGTGTGTGTGTGTGTGTGTGTGTGTGTGTGTGTGTGTGTTACCAGGGATTGGACCCAGAGCCTCATGCATGCCAGGCAAGCATCCTACCACTAAACTTCATCCCTGGTTCTTTTTTACTTTTATTTTGATATGGGTCACACTAAGTTGCCTGATTTGGCCTCCAACTTGTGAGCCTCCTGCCTCTGCCTCCCAAATAGCAGGAATTACTATAGGTGTGCACCATCACACCCAGCACAAAATATACTTTGAATTATCGATCTGAAATAAATCAGCTACAAATATTGTCATTATATTATTTAAATATTTAAATGTTTTGTATTTGTGCTTCAATAATAGTTAAAGGAAAGAAACTGTCAAAATAAGGAAAATTTTATTTTTTAATATCCTGTGTATAACAGACTTAGAATGCAAATTTTTATTTAAAAATATTTGCCATTCCCTTTTATTGATAACATAACTAAGATACTTATTTTATAAATTTAAATTATTTTAAGATTTAACGGCAATAGTTATCGACAGTGTGGACCAGAAATGAAAATATTCAAAATAGTTTCAGAAACACATGTATTTCTACCTTCTAGTACACTTTAAAAAAAATCATACAAAGATACATATTTATTTTTAAAATAAAGACTTTGAAAATGAAACCAGTTCATCAAATTTTTACATAGGTATGACAAGACAGCTTTTATACAAAAAAAGAATTTGATGCAGAAATAACAGCTTCAACTTAGTTTTCTGGTATTAAAGATCACATCAGATCTACATGTCACTATTCTTAAACATGGAACTTTAACTGTTCTTTTCCTATTGCTGTCATGCTTACAACAAACCATAAAAGTGCTTTAAACACAGTAAGTGGAATTCTTACATTTTACACAATTTTCTTAATATAAAGGATAGTAATCAAATCATATTTTATATTTCTCCATAAGTTTATATGGTACTAAAATATGGTACTTTACATGGAAGAACTAGTTGACATATCATGACATAACAGCTTAGAAACATCCTTTGATGGTCATGTGTACGCTAATGGTTATTTCACAGTTCACTTTCAGTTGTCTAGTATACAGCAAACCATCCAACAAAACATAACTGTGGTGCTACTGTTTTTGAGAACAAAGATTCTCTGTATTATAACTGCCTGTGAGAAATACATTCACTTTAAAAAATATATGTAAATCATTCATAGTATCTGGTCATAATATTTGCCCAGAACCTGATACTTCATTTATTAATACAACATTTTAAATACATTTGTTTTATTTAAAAATGAAGGAAAAGCATTTCTCCTTTTATCCAGCCTAGCAGAATTATAAGAGAAATGATAGAACCTAAACATTCTGTTCATATCATTCTGCTGCAATTTAACCAAGCCTGCATATTTTAACAATAACAATTTTCACAAAATCATGATTACAGGCTTAGGGTGTAGCTCAGTGGTAGATTGCATGCTTAGCGTGTTCAAGGCCTTGGATTTGGTCCCCAGCACAAAAAAAGGAAGAAAAAAATCATGATTACATTAAAAGCTTGGAACAGTATAATAAAGCTAATGGCAATCTCTTGAACCCCACTATGAAGTTACAAACACTGCACTTCCAAATGCTACTTTTAACCAGTTTCAAAAAACCTAACTGATTAGCCTGCATCAGTTTAGGAATTTTTTTTTCAATGTTCTAAGATATAACAATTGGCATCTAAAAGTAAGTTAAGCACTTTTGATTTGTGATTTAAAAAAAAAAAATCAAGTATTAAAATAGCAGTGGTTCCTGTGCTAGGGTAAATAACCCTCTTCAAGTAATGCTTCTCCTGCATTTAATTTTTCCTTCTGAGCATTTATAAAGGAAAAGAAACCCCGAGCAACAATTTTTTTTTTTTTTTAGTTGAGGTGAAAAAATTGCTTCATAAGTTCATACGTTGTAAAAGCCACGGCTTGAGAAGGAACGCAGCGAATGTAATTAAGAGATAAACCTCTGTACAGTCCCTTGCGGATCCCATGGTGCCCGTAGACATACTTCATAGTCTCCCGCATGGTACTGAAAAACAACAGGTTAGGGTGATGCTTCCATTCCAGTTCACAAAGCAATGAGCTAGACATTTTAAAATAACATTTTATTTTTTTAAGAAAATATTTTAGGCGCACGCCTTTATTTTATTTAATATTTTATTTTTTGGTGGCACCGGGGATTGAACTCACAACCTCGCGCCTGCCAGACAGGCGCTTAAGCAACTGAGCCTAACTCCTGGCCCTAGTTTTTTGAGACAGGGTTGCACTACATAGCTCAGGCCAGCCTTGTGCTCACATTGTAGCCCAAGCTGGCCTCGAACTCACAATGCTCCGCCTACCTCAGCCTCCCAAGTACTGAGATTATAGGCATGCGCCACAATGCCTGGCAAGCTCACTTATATTTCTATTTAACAGAGGTGCTCTTTTTTCGAGATAGAGTCTTGCAGTATAGTTCAGGTTGGCTTTCACTACCATGTATCCCAGGCTGGCCTAGATCTTGAACTTGCTGTGATCCTCTTGCCTCACTCTAAGTGCTGGGATTACAGTATACACCACTGCACCCTACTAAAATAGAAGTTTTGAAAAGAACTGGGACCTTAGTGAAGCAGTACTGGGAGACCAGTACTGCTGAGACCAGAGTCCTATCTTCCCACTGATCTTAACATTACATTTCACAAAGAAAAGGAACAATGATATATGGAGAACTTACAGGCACTTTTCAAATTCTGGCAGAACAGTTCCTAATTGCATTCGCCGGCGAGTTACATCAAATGGGTAGCTACAAGAGAAAAAGGCATAGACTTAAAAATAATTTTTCATTCACTATTCAACTACCACTGAATGGAAAGTCAGGAAGTAATATGTCCCTATGCTGTTATTATTATTATTTTTGCTGTTACTGTTTTGTTTAGGAATCAGGATATAAGCACATAAAGAAAATCAATGAGGCAGACAGGCATAGTGGCACATGCCTGTAAGCCTAGCACTCCGGAAGCTGAGGCAGGAGGATTGCCACAAGTTAAAGGCCAGCCTGACCTGTATATCAAGACCCTGTCTCAAAAAACAAAGCAAAAACAAACAAAAAAATCAATGAGGGGCAAGGGTTATAGCTCAGTGGCACAGCACCTGCTTGGCAAGCACAAGGTCCTGAGTTCAATTCCCGGTACCAGAAAACAAAAAACAAAAAACAAAAACAAAACAACACAAAAAAAACCAATGAACAATACAGGGTCTCCTTCCTCTCTCTGAGGCATCTTCTGCCCTATTACAATACCAAGGTCTGTGCACTCTGTAAAGACAAATTAAATGCCAATTCTGAAGAAAGAAACAGTGCTTTTCATTAGGGCTTCTCCACTTTGTGTTTGTTGTTTATTTTTTAAAATAAGCTCACTATGTTGTCCAGCCGAGCTGTGAACTACTTAGCCTAGGCTGGCTGAGAACTCGCGACAATCATCCTGCCCCCTCTCTGGGGGCTGGGGTTACAGCTCTCCAGTCTGCTACTACTGACATTTAGGATCATCCTTTGGTGTTGAGGATTGTTTGTGCATTTTTAGGATGTTTAGGTGCCACAGTCATTATTAAAAATTGAGTTACACACACACAAAAAAAATATAAGTGCATTCCTAGCCTCTGCCCACTAAATGCTAGCAGCACCCCCAAGGTTGTGACAACAAAAAATGTCTCCAGACCAAAGCAAATGTTCACTGGGCACTACTGCCAGTCCAGCTGGGAATGACTACTAGAATTTCAGCAAGTCCTCTTGATTACAGTAGACAATACAAAATATTCTTTAAGAGTGAGAACTGATGTACAGTGAATTGCATTGCAAGGGTACAGGAAATTAGACTTGTAAATATAAGTCTCTCCATGAGTGATTTTTAAAGCTCCTTTCATCTTGCCAACACTAGTGTCAGGCCCTGCGCAAGTGACTTATGCACATCATCTGGTCTCCTTTCACGACAACTATATGAAGCACAAACATACTCTGCAAGGTTACAAAGCTGCTCTCTGCTTTCCTATTTGAAGTTCTCCCTGGCATCTAATATAGACAAGAGTGATGTATAATGAAAGTAATTACACATTTAAATTTACTATCAAAAACAAGTAGTAAGGTTGAGAGCTAAAGACTGTTCTAGAGGCCGACGAGGAGGTAATATTCGGGTTTTGCTTTCACAGTGTTGAGCACAAACCCAGGAGCTCTGGTCTGCACCCCTGGCCCTGAACAGAAATATTGGCAGCGTAGGATTTTTGCTGATGCCAGATCACAGAGGGACACATGGACGCTCCATAGATGGAGTGGGGTGTCAGGAAGGGCAGTGTAAATAAATGTGGTTTTCTGTGCTCGTACTGAAACCATCAAAACAGACAAGGTGTTCTGCACCCAGATTTAGACAACAGAAGACTAAACTCTGGCTTGGCAAGGAAAAAGAGGCTACAAGTCAGGAAGACAGTGGAAACAAGAAGACAATGTCATACTAGCATGAGAACAAAAAGACAGTGGGGAGCTCGTTTGATCTTGGACACACAGGTGGGGATCTAGTGTAAGCAGTGGGAGGTCAGAGGTGGCAATTTTGGGTGCACATCTTCATCCGATTTCTTACTTAGTAATGAAAGATCATTGAGACTTCTGAAACACAGATCAGACTTCCTTGGACAGCAAGTACAGTTAGGTAACATAGCACTTTATTAGTATTCAGAGTTAGATGTGTAAACCCCTGTGGTGGGCCACACCTGTAATCCCAGAACTCAGGAAGCCGAGGTAGGAGTACACTATGAGTTCAAGGACAAGCTGGGCTCCATAGTGAGTTGAGGGCCAGTCTGACTACATAACAAGACCCTGTCTCAAAAACAAAAGGTGGACAGGTTTGAAGAGTCTAAATTGTATCCCAGCACTCGGGAGGCTGAGGCAGGAGGATCCTTGTGAGTTTGAGACCAGCCTGGGCTGCAAAGTGAGTCAAGGCCAGCCTGAACTGCATAGTGAGACTCTGTCTCAAAAAATAGGGCTGGGGATTTAGCTCAGTGGCTTAAGTGCCTGCCTCGCAGGTGTGAGGTTGTGAGTTCAATCCCTGGTACCAAAAAAAAAAAAAAAAAAAAAAGTCTAAATTGTGAGTTAATACTAAAGAAAGGGAGTGAGAATCAGAATAGCTGGAGGCAATCATTTCTCTGCAAAGGAACAAGATTCCACAGACGCATTTCTAAAGGTAAACTAAACACCTTTCTTTTTTTACTTTGAATCTAGGATAATCTAGTCCCACACACAAATACACTGAATCTCCTTTCACAGATGTAACCCAAATTGTGAAATCCAGTGATCCCATTACTTTTTTGTTTCCCACTGTATACTTTTTTCCCCTCAGTACTGGAGACTCAACCCAAGGCTTCTATATTCCCAGATCTTTTTATTTTTTGTTTTGAGATAAGTCTTGCTAAATTGCCGAGACTGGTCTGGAATTTATAATCCTCCTACCTTATTGGCCCACATAGCTGGGATTATATGGATACTCTTTTTGTAATTTTTTTATGATACTACTAACTCCTTGCCTTCCTATTTTTCAGGAAGTTCCTATTTCCTATTATTCCAGTTTCTATCTCATTTTACCTGATCTCTCATGGACTAGGCTAGGGAAATTTTTTGAAGCCAACTTTCTTTCCAATTAGAGTGATTCCTTTATCATGGTTCCCAATATGCATATTATCTTGAAGTTCAGTTAGAAGGTAAGACAATTTTGCTGCTGTCTTAATAACAATAGAAGCGTTATTTATTTCTTCGAAGAATTTCCTAATGCCTACTATACTATCTAGTCAAAGTAAGCCTCTAAGATCTAATGTAAAAGAAGTTGCATCTCCTTACACATATGCACATACTAAATGGTTCAAACTTTAGAAACTTCATGCAAATTCCTAAGAAAATACAGATAATGGCCAAGGATATAACTCAGTGGCACAAGAGCCTGTCTGGCAAATGTGAGGTCATGAGTTCGATCCCTGGTACTAAAAAAGAAAGAAAAGAAAAGAAAAACAGATAATGACTATTTTTTTTATTTCCTTTTTTTTTTTTTTTTTTGTTATTTCAGACAGGGTCTTGCTATGTAGTACTAGCCTTGAACTCACTTGGTAGCCCAGGCTGGCCTTGAATTCATGGCAATCCTCCTGCCTCAGTTTCCCAAGTGCTGGGATTATATGCATGCACCACCACGCCCAGCTCTTTCCTTTAAATGAATCCATAGCAAATTGGGTGGATTCAGATCAATTTGATGGATTTGGCACATAATTGTTTATAATGTGCTTAAAGTGAAGGCAAAAAAAAGTTAATACTTGTTTTTGGCAAGGGATCACATCTTTTCATAATCTATTAGAAAAAAATAAAATGATTAACCAATGCAAAAATCAGGATTGGATAACTATAGTTTGATTGAAAAGTTGATGAAACTTACGATATTGTCTGTGCTATTGCTCCAGCAACACCACCACAAAGTAAATTTATGTGAGTTTTCAAAACTAACACATTAGGATTGTCTGATGAAGGTCTGCCAAGAAGGGTAGGGGCATAGGAAAGCCCAACACTCTTTAAGGTACCAAAAGTAAAAAATGAAACACCTGAAAAACAAAATATAAATTCACCATGATGCTTAATAGAACATGAGCTGTGAAAGATACCTCTTATGTAATAACCACTTAACTCCAGGAACTAACTCCCCACTTCCTAACTTTGGCCACTTGGTTTAATGTCAAATAAAATGACTTAACGTTTATAAACACTAATGTTGGCAAAACTGACACCACAAGAAACATAAGCATTGATTTTCACACTGTAGCACACTGAAGGGCAACTGCCTTTATTTCATTTTTTGGGGGTTTTTTTGTTTTTTTGGTTTTTTTCTTTTTGGTTTTTTGAGACAAGGTCTCGCTATGTAGGCCAGGCTGGCCTCAAACCCAGGACAATCCTCTGGCCTCAGAGCCCCCACCCCCACCCCGGGTGCTGGGATTACAAGTGTGCACCACCACACCCTGCTGAGGCTGCCTTATAGATGAATAGAATTCAACAATTTTTCAGGGCCAGGGATTTAGCTCAGTGGCATAAGCGCCTGTCTGGCAAGTGTGAAGTCATGAGTTTGATCCCCAGTACCAAAAAAACCAAAAAAACTGATTTTCCCAAGTTTTACATAAAAGAAAATTAAATTCATGATTAATACCTATAAGTAAATATGAAGACTTATATTTACAATAATGACAGTGATAATGTAAGGCAAAAATTCAGATGACACAGTACTTTGATTTTAACTCAGTGTCTAATTTTGTCTTCAAAGAAGAACAACCATGAGAGAAATTTTTACATTAACTCATAAGACTCACAGAATGTAATGTCTAAAAAGCAATCAGTGCTTGCAAAACATTTATTTGTATGATTTCTAACGAGAATGAAGTTATAAATTAAAAAAAAAGAATTCAAGCTATATAGTGGCACAAACCTATAATTCCAACACCCTGGGAAGCTGAGGCAGGAGTATAGCAAGTTTGAGCCCAGCCTGGACAACTTACTGATTTACTGAGACTTTGTCTCAAAACTTCAAAAAATTATAAAAGGGCCAGGAATGTAGCTCAGTGAGAAGGCCCTGGGTTCAATTCCCAGTACCACCAAAAGAAAAAGAAAAAGAAACCATTACCAACAAATATTCAACCTAGTCTAGGTTAACACTTCCATATAAGCATTTCCTTTTTTTTTTTTTTTTTTTGCAGCACTGGGGATTGAACTCACAACCTCGCACCTGCCAGACAGGTGCTTAAGCCACTGAGCCAAACCCCCGGCCCTAGTTTTCTGAGGCTGGGTCGCACTGTGTAGCTCAGGCTGGCCTTGCACTCGCTTTGTAACCCAAGCCGGCCTCAAACTCACAACGCTCCACCTACCTCAGCCTCCCGAGTGCTAGAATTAAAGGCACATTTTTATTTTTTTGAGACAGGTTCTCATTAAATTGCCCAAGCTGGTCTTGAACCTTCGATCCTCCTGCCTCAGCCTCCCACAGTGTTCACATTATAGGCACATGGCACCTCACCTAGCTGGCATTTCTTCTTTAAAATAAATTCATACCAGCACTTCGGAGGCTGAGGTAGGAGGAGCGTTATGAGTTCGAGGCCAGCTTGGGCTACAACGCGAGCGCAAGGCCGACCTGAGCTACACAGTGCGACCCTGCCTCAAAAAACCAGGGCCAGCAGTTTGGCTCAGTGACTTAAGTGCCTGTCTGACAGATGTGAGGTTGTGAGTTCAATCCCCGGTGCCACAAAAATAAATAAATACATAAATAAATAAATAAATAAATAAAAATAAAATAAATTCATATAATCTACAGTATTTTAAGATTAAATACAATTTTAGAATACTCATATGCTTTTATATTTACAGAATATGTTCTAAGGACTTAAAAAGTTCATTATAAGAAAATTCGTAGAAAATTAAATATAACTCGAAAAAATCAGAAATACTTAAATGAGTCAGGTGTGGTGGTGCACATCTATAATCCCAATACTCAGGAAGTTGAGGCAGGAGGATTGCTGTGAGTTCAAAGCTAGCCTGGGCTACACAGTAAATTCACTAGGGTCTGAAATACTTAAATGATGTGGTTTTCCACACAATGTAACCAATTAATAATACTATTGTGATGAGTATTCAAAATGTGAAAAATATTTGGGAAATGGGGGAAAATTAAGAAATGAATTTGTAGATACATAATAACTTATGTAAAAATATTTTTTTAAAAAGAGAGGAGCAAAAAAAAAAAAAGAGAGAGAGAAGAGCAGTTGGGCATGGTGTTTCACACTTGTAATCCCGTACTTGGGAGGCTTACAAAGCTCACCCTGAGTTTGAGGCCAACCTGGAACACACAGAGAGACAAAATCGAAAGAAAGAAAGAAAGAAAGAAAGAGAAAGAGAAGAAAAGAAAAAAGAAAAGAAAAGAAAAAAGGAAAGGAAAGGAAAGGAAAGGAGGATCCAGGTGTAAAGACATACACTTAAAATCCCAGCAACTCAGGAGACTGAGGCGGAAGGATATTTATTTGAGGACCAGCCATGGAGATAATGTATTAAAATAAAAAAATTTTAAAACAGTAGTGGAATTCTTGTCTAGCAGGCATGAGGCTCTGGGCTCAATCCCAAGCACAAGGAAAAAAGGGACAAACCAGGACTGGTGTAAACCTATAGTTCCAACTACTTATGAGGTTGAGGTAGGAGGATTATACATTTAAGATCAGCTAGGGGAATTTAGATGCCCTCTACAAAATGGGGCACGGGTTGAACCATGAGTTCAAGACCAGCCTGGGCTACATAGTGAGACCCTTTCTCAAAAAAAAGAGGTGGGGGGCAGAGTGAGAACTACAAAAAAAAAAAAAAAACTAAAAAACTGAGATGAAGGAAATAGGCAAAAAATAAAAAACGTTCTGACTGCAGCCTAACAGCAGTCTGAGTATTCTAAGAAACTCTGTCCTCACAGAATAACTACATCTACTACCAGTCTTAAAAACAAGGTAGGAAGACTGTAAGAATCACCCCAGCCAGACATAGTGACACATACCTGTAATCCCAGGTGAGTTTGAAGCCAGCTTGGGCTATATAAGACCCTGTCTCAAACACACAAACAAGAATCACTCCAGCATCCCTACATCCCCAAAATACGGCAAGAGACAAGTGAGGTGACTCTCTCCAGGGGAACAAGCCCTTAAGATAGAACCTTCTATTAGGCTATATACTCAGAATCTGAAACTTCTGGACAGTCTAATTCTCAGCAGAAACATGCAGCAGAAGCTGAATAAATATTCTCCGGAAGGAAGCATTCCCAGGTTAGAACTGAGTACTCAGCAATCAATTAACAAGCAAGGAGCTCCTAATCCAAAACAACCCAGCAGAGCCGGGTGTGGTGGCACACGCCTTTAATCCCAGCACTCGGGAGGCTGAGGTAGGAGGAGTGCTGAGTTCGAGGCCGGCTTGGGTGCTTGGGCAACAACACGAGCGCAAGGCCGGCCTGAGCTACACAGTGCAACCCTGCCTCAAAAAACCAGGGCCGGGAGTTTGGCTCAGCGGCTCACGCGCCTGTCAGGCAGGCGCGAGGTTGTGAGTTCAATCCCTAGTGCCACACACACACAAAAAAAACTCCAGCAGCTTGGCAAGGTGTACATACCTGTAATCCCTGCAAACTGGAAGGCTGAGGCAGGAGAACTGTAATTCAAGTCCAATATGGGTAACTTAGTGAGACCTTGTCTCAAAATTTTAAAAGGGCTAGGAATGTAGTTCAGTGCAAAGGCCCTGGCTCAATTCCCAGTACAGAGGAAGGGAGGAAGGGAGAAAGGGAGGAAGGAAGCAAGGAAGAGAGGAAGAGAGAAAAGAATGGAGGCAAGGAGGGAAGGTATAAATATGCATATTTATAAAAGGGTAGGGGAAGTATGGAAGCAGAAAAACTATAATCCCAGCATTCAAGAGGCTGAGGCAGGAGGATTTCCATGAGTTCAAGGCCAACCTGGGCTATATAATGAGTTCAAGGCCAGCCTGAACTACACAGTGAAACCCTGTTTCAAAAAAGAAGAAGAAGAAGAGGAGTAAGGAGAGGAGAAGGACAAGAAGAGGAAGAAGGAGGAAGAAGAGAAGGAGGATACAAAAAAATAAGCAAGGATAGTAGCGAAAAAAGAAACAAAGAAAATCAGTAAACAATCAAATATGAAGGTATGGAAATCAACCCAAATGTATCAATAATCACAATAAATATTAAGTAGACTAACTGGAAATTAAAATATGTATCAGAATAAGTTCTTAAAAATAGGCAGCTACTCAGTGGCATAAGCGTCTGCCTGGCAAGCACAAGGTCATGAGTTCAATCTCTGGTACAAAAAAACAAAAAAACAAACAAAAAAACAGCTAGTTGTGGTTGTAGCTCAGTGAAACAGTGCTTGCCTTGCTTACGGTTGCTCCTGGGTTCAATCCCAAGCACTTGAAAAAAAAAACTGCAGCTATTGACTATACAAGAAATACTAAAACATAAAACATGGGAAAAAGTCAGGCGTGGTGGTACACGCCTTTAATCCCAGCACTTGGGACACTGAGGTAGGAGGATCCTTGTGAATCCGAGACCAGCCCGGGCTACATAGTGAGTTCAAGGCCAGCCTGAACTGCATAGTGAGCCCCTGTCTCAAAAAATAGGGCTGGGAATTCAGTTAAGTGGCTTAAGCACTTGCCCGGCAGGCGTGAGGTTGTAAGTTCAATCCCTGGTACAAAAAAAAAAAAAAAAAGAAAGAAAAAGACAGATAGGTAGATAGATAAGTGTGTACTCATAAACTGAAGGTAGGTGAGATATGGTAGTTCACTTATTATTGTCTCTACTTCTGAACATTTGAAATTTTCTAAATAAATAAAGTCACTGACAGAATGCAGCTAGAGTAGAATTTAGAAAAATGCTTATAATAGGAAAAACAGAAGCCGGGCGTGGTGGCGTACGCCTTTAATCCCAGCACTCGGGAGGCTGAGGTAGGCGGAGCATTGTGAGTTCGAGGCCCGCTTGGGCTACAACGCTAGCGCAAGGCCAGCCTGAGCTACATAGTGCAACCCTGCCTCAAAAGATCAGGGCCAGGAGTTTGGCTCAGTGCCTTAAGTGCCTGCCCTGGCAGGCGCGAGGCTGTGATTTCAATCCCCAGTGCCGGGAAAAAAAAAAAGAACCAGAAAGGCTGGAAAAGTAATGAAATATGCAATTTAGGAAAGCAGTGCGAGAAGCAAGTACTATGATGCACACCTGGAATCCCAGCAACTCTACAAGCTGAGGCAGCATGACTGCAAGCTCAAGGCAGTGTGGGCAACTTAGCAAGACTTTATCTCAAAGTAAAAAACAAAAAGGAGTTAGGCATAGTGGCACACACCCACGAGGCAGCAGAATCCAAGGCCAATCCCTCCCTGGGAAACTTATGGACTTACTGAGATCCTGTTCCAAGAGATTATACCTGTAACTCAGCATGTGGGAGGCTGAGGCAGGAGGACTGCCAGGAATTTGAGGTCAGCCTGGGCTACACAGTTGAGTTCAAGGCCAGTCTGACTTACACAGTGAGACCCTGTCTCAAAACAACAAAACAAATCAAGTATGGTGGCACATCCCTGTAATCCCAGCACTTGGGAGGCTGAGGCAGGAGGATCATCATGACTTTGAGGCTAGCCTGGGCTACATAGGGAGACCCTATCTCAAAATAAATAAATAAATAAATAGATAGGTAGGTAGATAGACAGATAGATAGCAAATTGAGCTTAGCATGGTGCTGCACACCTATACCCAGCACTCCGGAGACTGAAGTAGGAGGACTGCTAAAAATTCAAGGCAAGTCTGTGTGCCTTTTTCTTTTCTTTTTTTTCCTCTTTTTGAGACAGGGTTTCACTATGCGGTTCAGGCTGACGTGAATTCACTATGTAGTCCATGCTGGCCTCTAACTCAAAGCTTGCCTCAGCCTCTTGAGTGCTGGGATTACAGGCATGCTTTTGTTTTGACCCAGGGTCTTCCTATGTTGCCCCAGCTGGCCATCAATTTAAGATCCTCTTGTCTCAGTCTCTCAAGTAGATGGGATTACAGGCATGCACTACCATGCCCGGTTCATTATTACTTCTATTCACTGCTGCACAAGGAAGGAAGGGAGGCAGGGAAAGAGGGAGGAAAGGGAAGGAAAGCGAAGGGAAGAAAAGGGAAGGGAAGGGAAGGGAAGGGCTGTTATTTGTACAGGATATGATTGTTACATAGCAAATCCAAAGCAGGTATGCGTAACATGGTGCTGGCTATAATGGTATTAATTGTAGGAGAATGGTCAGCTATATTATAGAAAACTAAATCAAGCAATAAGCTGAAAGCATAAATGTATAAAAAACACAACAAAATTAGTACAGGATCTACAAATACATCTAACAAAAATGCCCAAAACCTGTTGAAATTCCATGCAGAATCCTAAGAAGGATTGTTGCGTAACGTGAGGAATTCATCTCTGCAGTATCAAGAACTGTAAATCGCTCTCTCTCTCTCTTTTTTTTTTTTGTACTAGAGGTTGAACTCATGATCTCACACTTGCCAGGCAGGCACTTATGCCACTGAGCTAAATCCCCAGTCCCTAGTATCAGGAACTGAACCTAGGCTATCACACTGAGCTACATCCTAACTCATTTTTTATTTTAAATTCTGAGATAGGGTCTTGCCAAGTTGTTGAATTGCCCAGACTGAGCCTGAATTTACCATCCTCCCGCTTCAGCCCCTCAGACTGCTAGGATTACAGGCATCTGCAACTACACCTGACTTTTATTGTTTGTATGTTTTTGGATTTTTTTTTTTTTTGAGACAGGGTCTCCCTAGGCTGGCTTCTAATTTATGGTGATCTTCCTGCCTCAGCCCCTCTAGTGCTGGGATTATAGGCACACACCGCCACATCCATCTTGTTCTTGGATTTTTTGAGATGAGATCTCACTATGTAGTCCTGGCTGGCATTAAACTCACTATGTAGACCAGGTTGGCCTCAAACACGAGATGCTTCTGCCTCAGCCTCTCAAGTGCTGAGATTATAGGCTTGTGGCAACATGCCTGACTAAAAGCTATATTTTAAAAAATTATAGCTAAAAAAAGAACTAAAAAAGGAAAAAAAGGATAAAATTATAGAATAACAAAATATCTATACTTCTTGACATTCATGAAAAAAGGGAAGCACAAGGTAAAGGACTGTCCTTGTAAAATGTGAGAACTCATTATAAACCTGTACTCTATTTTTTAAAAAATAGCACTACAGCTGGAGATTTAGCTCAGTGGCTTAAGCGCCTGCCTGGCAGGCCCGAGGTTGAGAGTTCAATCCCCAGTACCAAAAAAAAGGTGCTAAAAAAATAGCACTACATGCCTTTAATCCCAGCACTCGGGAGGCTGAGGTAGGCGGAGCATTGTGAGTTCGAGGCCGGCTTGGGCTACAACTCGAGTGCAAGGCCGGCCTGAGCTACATAATGCGACCCTGCCTCAAGAAACCAGGGCTGGGAGTTTGGCTCAGTGCCTTAAGCGCCTGCCCTGGCAGGCTCGAGGCTGTGAGTTCAATCCCCGGTGCGGGGGGGGG
>RJWM01013090.1:0-16712 GCA_004363535.1 Dasyprocta punctata | reverse complement strand
CTGGCAGTTGCAAGGTTGTGAGTTTGATCCCTGGTACAAAAAAAACAAAAAAAAACAAAACAAAACAAAAAAAACAGCACTACAGATCACTAGGGAAAAAAACCATGCACAATGAAGGGTGCTGGGTCAAATGAGTATCCTGAAAGAGGCAAAAATTCCAGATGGATTAAGGGCTTAAATACAAAATACTAAACTTTAAAAAGTATCTTTGTGATATAAAAGCACTAAGTGGGCCTGGGGTATAGCTCAGTGGCACAGCCCCTACCTGGCAAGTGCAAGGTCCTGAGTTCAATTTCCAGTACCAAAAATAAATAAATAAATAAATAAATGCACTATGCACAAAAGCATGTATTGATAAATTTGAGTATATTAAAACTTAAATTTCTAATTTAAGAAGAGTAAGTCAAAATTTTAATAGCTGACCATGGTGGTGCATTCCTGTAATCCCAACACTCAGGAGGCTGAGGCAAGAGGATCACAAGTTCAACTCCAGTTTGGGCAACTGGGAAACTTAGTGAGGCCCTATCTCAAAATAAAAGATAAAAATAAAAAAGGACCAGAGACGTAGTTTAGTACAAGTCCTGGATTCAATCCCTAGGACCTCCCTGCCAAGGAGGAGGGGAAAAAAAGGTAACAGTAACAACAAACTTTGGAGAAATGCGGTACAACTGTATTTCTCATATATCACACAACTGTATTTCTCATATATCACACAACTGTATTTCTCATATATCACAGGCAAATAGGCGCATTTGAACAGCTTCCTATAAATTTAAATGTAAACCTATTCCACCCAGCAATTCTACTCTTAAGTATTTGCCCAAAATAGGCTGGGGATTTAGCTCAGTGGCATAAGTGCCTGCCTTGCAAGCGTGAGGTCGTGAGTTCCATCCCCAGCACCAAAAAAAAAAAAAAAAAAAAAAAGTATTTGCCCAAAATATATTTGAAAAACACGCGTTTGTGCAGTTTCGTCTAACTTGTAAACTGTACGCAGATCAAGAGGAGGGACAAATATATTGTGCTGTGCCCATGCAATGAAATACAACTCAGCAGTGAAAAGGGGAAGGAGGTGCAAAACCACAAACGAGGCGTCTTTTCGTCCCCAACAGGCTGCCATGTGACCGAGTCAGGCGTAACAAGCAGACGCAAAGACGTGTTAGAGTCAGAACTCACACTGCTACTGGGACGTCAGATGCCACAGCCATGGGAAATGGGTCTGGGGGCTCCTCCACACGAGACATTAAGCAGATGCCCAGGAAACACAAAAACACAACTCCACACGGAACTCCTATGAGAGTGTCACTCGGATCAGCCGACAGGCAGGGAAACAACGCAAACGCTGACCCCTGCTGGGCATAGGAAGCCCAAGCACCGCATCGCGGGCAAAGGAGCCAAGCGGGCGGCGGAGGAGAGGAAGAGCCTAGCGGTGGCTGCTGGGCACAGTGGGCTCATGTCCCCAGGGGCGCAAGATTCCCTCTGGGGACGACAGAAATGTTCTCAAGTCCACGCGTGTGACGCTGTGGAGGCATCTGAATACACTAAACCCAATAAAGAGCACACCTACGTGGGTACATTTCACAACATGTAAATGATGTCTGCACAGAGCGATTACCATACAAACAAAAGCAAAATACCTTCAGAACTTCTGTTCACTGAAATGCCCTGTGAAAATGGTTTGGGACATGGCTCGGCGTCGAGCAACTGCCTAGCAAGAGTAAGGTCCTGGGTTCAATCCCCAGAGTGGCAAAAGAACAACAACAACTAGAATTCCACAAACAATATTATAAGAAAATGAAAAAGCCAGCTGGGCACGCAGTGGTGCACACCTGCAATCCCAGCACAAGACAGGCTGAGGCAGGAAGACTGCCAAGGGCTCAAGGCCAGCCTGGGCTACATAGTGAGTTCAGGACCACCCCAGAATACATAGCAAGGCCCTGTCTAAACAAACAAACACCAAGCCACAAACAGGGATATCTGCAACAAATAATAAGAAAAAGACTACTCAGTAAGAAAGTAGGCCAAACACATAAGCAGGTACTTTCCAGAAAACGAAATGGAATTAGTAAATATATAAAAAGATGCTCAACCTCATTAGTGACCAGGGAAACACAAAATAAAACCTTATAAGCTACTTTTGGATAACTCAGTGGTAAAGCATTTGCCTACTATGTCAAAGGCCCAGGGTTTAATCCTTAACACCACACCAAGAAGAAAAAGTTTATTTTATATGTCCAACAAAATTCACAAAAACTGAAAAATCAGTTAATACCAAGCTAGAAAGGTAGCTCAGTAGTACAGTACTTGCCTAGATTATTGTTATGTTTTGTTTTGGTACTGGGGATCAAACTCATGACCTCTCACTTGCCAGGCAGGCACTTGTGCCACTGAGCTAAATCCCCAGCCACAGTGCTTATCTAGCATGCACAAGGTCCTGGGTTCAATCCCCAGCAGCACCCCCCTCCCCAAATAATAATAATACCAATGGGAATTTTTAAAAATTTTTATTTATTTTTTATTTTTTTGGTACTAGGGATTGAATTCACAACTTCACGCTTGCCAGGCATGTGCTTATGCCACAGAGCTAAACACCCAGCCCTGCGATTTTTATTTTTGGTATTTGTTTATTTTTAAAGTGCTAGCCATGGAGCCAGGCATGGTGGCACAGACCTAAAATTCCAGCATTCTAAGAGGCTGAGGCAGGGGGATCACAAGTTTTAGCCCAGCCTGGACAAGATCCTAGCAAGACCTTGTCTCAAAACACAACACAAAAAAGGCTGGGAGGTAGCTCAGTGGGAAGGCCCTAGGTTCAATCCCCACAACTTAATTAATTACATTAAAGAAGACCAGGGATGTAGCCCAGTGGTTGAGCACCCTTGGGTATAATCCCCAGTAGTGCCAAAAAGCAACGTGTTGAGTTTGGAACCCAGAGCCTCCAGCCTGCAGGGTGAACATTACCACTGAGCTACAAAAGGGAATTTTCCTATGTGTATGTCACTGGGGATTGGTCCCAGGGGGCGCTCTACCCATGTGTGACCTCCTCAGCCCTCTTACTTTTTATTTTGTAACAGGGTCTCAGTAATTTGCCCAGGCTGACCTCAAACTTGGAATTCTCCTGATTCAGCTCAGGTAGCTGGGAATACAGGCACTGGCCACAGCTCTGGGCTCCTATGTTGTCTCCTACCACAACAGTACCCTAGTTATGGTATTGTACTATGGCTTTATAAGACACCACCAACAGAGAAAACTAGGTAACAAGTTCACACAATCTCTCCATATTTTCTAACCACTGCATGAAAATCTACAATGACCTAAAACTCAAAAACTAGTTAACAAATGCAACACAAAGTAACAGTGGAGATTAGAGGACTATAGATACCATATTTCTTCTTTCTACTTTTCTATATTTTCTAAATTTTCCATAAGTCTTCACCACTTAAAATGAAAGAAAAACCACGGTTCAACTCTTAACTTCTCATGAAGATGGTCATAAAAATGGAACCCTTAACAACAATCTGAAATAAGTACCTGTTAACAAGACCACAGTTGCTCAGATATTGAGAAAATTAAGCAAACGTGCACTTCTCACCCTGGTGCATGGCTAGCCAGGCAACTTTACAAACAAGCTATTACTATATGACCATGTATGGAACATAATTTTATCTTTGCATTTCTTAAGTAAAGGGAACTTTTCAGACAGCATCTTTTCATGTTACCACCTTAAAAAAAAAAAAGGTACCATACACTAAACATACAAGTAACATCCTGCCAAATCTGAAACATACCTGCATATGGAGCCATTCCTAATATAGTTGGCATCAGGCCTCTGTAAAATCCAAGGAAACCACCTTCCTTTTGAGTGAAGGAAAATTGGAAGTAAAATTAGATTATGCTTAAAGGCCATAAGCACATAATATAATAAAAACATTCTTCTGAGACCCCTCCTGAAACACAAAAATGAGCTTTCATAATGATTATTATTAATATCAATATTGTAAATAAGAGAATAATTAGACACCATTCAAAATATCTTCCCAAATAAAAAGGACATGTTACATAAGAGAAGAGTAAGCATAGAATACCTTTGCATAAATGGTTTTGAAGGCATGAATAATCCCGGTGTACGTGTGCTCCCCTTTCACCTGGAACGCTAGGCGCACCCTGACCACATCAAGAGGGTAGGTACAAATAACTGCTGTCATGCCTGCAAAGAGAGCCACAAAGTGCCAGGAGAGTAGCAGGGCCTTTTCACTACCCTAGCCCCAGTTGGTGTTTTTAGTTTTGAGACAGGGTCTCACCAAATTACTCAGACTGGTTTCAACTTCAGATTCTCCTGCCTCAGCCTTCCACAGTGCACCACTATGCCCAGTTTAGAAAAATCTTGTTGACATATACATGTATATATCTATGCATATATAAACATGTGTATATAGTCTCTATTCTTAGTAGCACTCTCAAAATATAGCAATTATGAAAACTGAATGCAGCAGGGTGCTAAAGCAAGAGGATTCCCTGAAGCATTCAGGAGGCTGAGACAGGAGGATTGCTGAGAGTTCTAGCCCAGCCTGGGCTACATGGTGAGTTCAGGGCCAGCCTGAGCTACAGAGTGAGACCCTGTCTCAAAACATACAAAAACAAGCTGGGCGCGGTGGTGCGAGCCTTTGATCCCAGCACTAGGGAGGCTGAGGTAGGCGGAGCGTTGTGAGTTCGAGGCCGGCCTGAACTATACAGTGTGACCCTGCCTCAAAAAACCAGGGCCGGGAGTTTGGCTCAGTGACTTAAACACCTATCTGACAGGCGTGAGGTTGTGAGTTCAATCCCTGGTACCGCCAAAAAAAAAAAAAAAAAAAAAAAAAAAAAAACATACAAAAACAAAGAAGTAAAATCAGTTTGTAAAAGTTTCTTCAAGTTCCTTCCTTTGTGAAGTTATATTGTTAGTACCAAAATAGAACAGAATCAGTAGATCATAAGGATTTTTTTTAAAACAACCTTACTATGCTGCTCAGCCTGGCCTCAGAGGTTGGTCCTGCTTCAGCCTCCCCAGCAGTTGTGCCTACAGGTGTGTACTACCACATACCTGGCTTCATATGCGGCTTTACACAAAAAATGTACACAAAAGGGCACAATCAGCCGGGTGTGGTAGCGCACGCTTTTAATCCCAGCACTCGGGAGGCTGAGGTAGGAGGAGCGTTGTGAGTTCGAGGCCAGCTTGGGTTACAACGCGAGTGCAAGGCTGGTCTGAGCTACATAGTGCAACCCTGCCTCCAAAAACCAGGGCTGGGAGTTTGGTTCAGTGGCTTAAGCACCTGCCCTGGCAGGTGTGAGGTTGTGAGTTCAATCTCCGGTGCTGCCAAAAAAAAAAAGGGGGGCACAATCATAATTTTCTTTATTTACTTTTTTTGTCTGTTGGGGGTTATTTTGCCAACACTAGAGGTGGGATCCAGGGCCTCATAGATGCTAGGCAAGTGCTCTAACACTGAGCTCCATCCCCAATGCCATTATTTTCTTTTTAGAATTTAGGTTAATTTGTCATTGACCAAGCATAATAAAAATATAAATACTCAGCTAGGCGTGGTGACACATACCTTTAATCCCAGCACTCAGGAGGCTGAGGTAGGAGCATTGTGAGTTTGAGGCTGGCTTGGGCTACAACGTGAGCGCAAGGCCTGCCTAAAGTACATAGTGTGACCCTGCCTCAAAAAGCTAGGGCCAGGAGTTCGACTCAGTGGCTTAAGTGTCTGCCTAACAGGCACGAGGTTGCGAGTTCAATCCCCGGTGCCACAAAAAAACAAACAAACAAACAAACAAAAAAATATATATATATACACTCAAGATCATAGAAATGATTCATACTAAAGTTCAAACCTACTTATCCTAAGCAAATTTAGTACTAAGTTCTCTATTTAGTACTTTAGTGCTAAGTTCTCTATTTTCGTATTTGAACATACGATTTCAAGTTCCATAAACTAGCTGAGGTTAACTATTTAAATCTTTTCTCAGTCAGGCATGGTGATGCACACTTGTAATAACAGCACTCAAAAGCCTGAGGCAGGATCACAAATAAAGGGGCTGGAGATATAGTTCAGTGAGAAGACCCAGAGTTCCATGCTCAGTGCTGGGGGGAAAAAAAACCCTGCAATTAAATAAATAAACAAAAAGTACTGGGAGGCTGGGCATGGTGGCTTACACCTGTAATCCCAGTACTTGGAAGGCTGAGGCCAGCCTGCGCTACAAAGTGAATCCAAGGCCAGACTGAACTGCATAGTGAAACCCTACCTCAAAAAGACCAAAAAAAAAAAAGAAAAGAAAAGAAAAATACTGGGGATGCAGTTCTGGTACAAAGACCCTAGGTTCAATTCTTAGTATCATAGACAAAACAAAACAAAATCAAAGGATTATAAAACAGAATGCATGCTTTTTTCCCAGTTGTTGTTTTGTTTTGTTTACAGTGGGGGGGGTGTTGGGGTTTACCTGATAAATGTCACACATATTACCTAAATCAAATTAAGAAAATTTAATAGAAAATTAATTGCTCAGAAATACAGCCAGGCATGGTGGCACATGCCTGTAATTCCAGCACTCGGGAGGTTGAGGCAGGAGATCATCATGAGTTTGAGCCAGCCTGGACTACACAGTGAGAAGCTATCTCAAAAAACAAACAGAGCCAGGCATGGTGGCGCACACCTTTAAACCCAGTGCGCCGGAGGCTGAGGTAGGAGGAGCGTTGTGAGTTCAAGGCCAGCTTGGGCTACAACGTGAGCACAAGGCCGGCCTCAGCTACATAGTGCGACCCTGCCTCAAAAAACTAGGGCTGGGGGGACAAGATGGCAGAACTGTAAACAGCAACGTAAACGGCCTCTCTAAAAGATACCGTTCAGATGCTGGAATATAGCAACCTGGGGAGGATAAAAAGGAAGAAGGCGGGTCCTGTGGACCCAAGAATAATCTAAAGTAAGAATTGAAGCCCACAAAAAGAGTGGAAAGAGACACTTAGATGGGGAGGTCAGTGGCTGGCAGCATCTCTGCCTGGAGCCAGACCCTCTGTGTGAAAGGTGTTCCTGGAACCTGGGGACACATGGTCCGAGAGCTGAGACCGCAGCGGCTGCGAACCTGGAGCCATCAGCCCAGCGAGACAGCATCAGAGGAGAGCGACAGTGAACAGGGGGAGCCGACCTGGAGAACTGTGAGTGGGGAGACATCTTGGAGTTGGGCTAGGAACTCCTGGCTGGGCGCAGACCTGCGGAGGTTGCTCAGGCTGAGCCCTGTTCCTGCGCGCATTCTGGGGGTCACCTCGGAGGGTCACTGAGGGTGACAGGCTTAGTCTGAAGACGGTGGCTCCAAGCGCGCTCCAGGGGTGTTGTGAGAGCCCGTGGGTGACCGGTTCACTGGCCCAGGTTTGCAGGCAGCGGCCAGCCCCTACACGCACCCCACCAGCCATTGTGGCGCCAAGGCAGGCTGGGGAAAGGCAGTGGATAGCACTGTAACAGCGCCCCCAGTAGCAACCATCAGATATCCATAGTTGGCCCCAGCTGGAGGAACCAGTCTCACTTCGGAGAGGTTACGGCCAATGCAAGGAGCACCTGGGTCCCCAGTACCAATTTGCCCAGGGGAACGAAGGAAAATGCCAAGACAAAAAAGCAGGGCGCAGTCTCTGGCCTCCAGTTCAAGCAGAGCAAATCCAGGAGATGCAAACACAGAGGAGATTGAGAGTTCCACAATTGCAGTTTCTAAGGTGATGGCAACGGAAGTAAAGAAACAACTTCAAGAGGCTATAAAAGAGATTAGAGCAGAAATGCTGACTCAACTAAAGGAAGAAATGGAAAACATAATGCAAGAGCTGCTAGGCAACCCTAAAGGAGACATAGATGAAAAAATGGAGCATAGGAAAAACGAAGGAAACCTGGAATGAACAATACAAAAAGGATTTAGAATACATGAAACAGATTGAAAGAGATTACCAGGAATTCAAAAAATCCAATGAAAGTTGGCAAAATCACCTGAAGGAAACTAAAGATAGACTTTTAAACCTTGAAGACAGGTTTACAGCTTACGATCGAGAATGGAAAGATCTCTTAAAAATAACAAGAAACCTGGAAGTAACACTACAACAGCTGCAAGACAATCCAAAGAAACATAACTTAAGAATTAAAGGTGTCCCTGGCATGGTGGCACACGCCTTTAATCCCAGCACTCAGGAGGCTGAGGTAGGTGGAGCATTGTGAGTCCAAGGCCAGCTTGGGCTACAACGTGAGCACAAGGCTGGCCTGAGCTACACAGTGCGACCCTGCCTCAAAAAACCAGGACCAGGAGTTTGGCTAAGTGGCTTACGCACCTGTCAGGTAGGCACAAGGTTGTGAGTTTGAACCCCGGTACCGCAAAAAAAAAAAAAAAAAAAAAAAAAAAAAAAAAAAAAAAAAAAAAAAAAAAAAAAAAAAAAAAAAAAAAAAAAAAAGAATTAAAGGTGTGAGTGAAAAAGCAGGGGTCAATACAAATCAAATTAAAAGCCTATTTACAGAAATAATTTCAGAAAACTTTCCAAACATGGGAACAGGAAAAGACTTTCAGATAAGTGAAGCATACAGAACTCCAGCTAAACATAACCAAAATATACCTATACCCAGACATATAATAATCAAGATCCCAGAAATTCAACACAAAAACAGAATATTAAAAGCTATTAGAGAAAAAAACCAGATCACCTACAAAGGAAAACCCATCAGAATGACAACAGACTTCTCAACGCAAACCATCAGGTCAAGAAGAGCTTGGAGTGAAGTATTTCAAGCTCTGAAAGAAAACATCTTCCAACCCAGATTGATGTACCCTGCAAAATTATCTTTCAAAATCAATGGAGAAAGAAGATACTTCCATAACAAAGAACAACTAAAGGAATTTATGAAACCAACCCTACAAAGACTCCTGAAGGACATTTTAGAGGGAGATAAAAGAAGTCCACAGCTCCAGAAACAGCGGCAGAGGGTTAACACCAAGTGGGACAGACAATTAAATAACCCATCATCGGGATTTGAGTCCAGTAATGTCTTCAATGAGCTGTATAGTTAGATCTTATTCTATCTCAACCCGTCTAATTTTATTATATATGATGACATAGACAGCTATTCTAAAGATAACAAAATATATTGAGATAGCCTTTATTGATATTTAATCACCTTGTTTGGAAACCCTGTATTGCTTTCATTGTTCTGTTTTAAGTGATTTTTTGTGGCACTGGGGATCAAACTCACAGCCTCATGCCTGCCAGACAGGCGCTTAAGCCACTGAGCCAAACTCCCAGCCCTAGTTTTTTGAAGCAGGGTCACACTACGTAGTTCACGCTGGCCTTGCTCTCGCGTTGTACCCCAAGCAGGCCTTGAACTCACAACCCTCCGCCTACCTCAGCCTCCTGAGTGCTGGGATTAAAGGCATGTGCCACCATGCCCGGCTTTTAAGTGGTTTTTTTTTTTTTTTTTTTTTTTTGGGGCAACCAGGGATCGAACTCACAGCCTCACGCCTGCCAGACAGGCGCTTAAGTCACTGAGCCAAACTCCCAGCCCTAGATTTTTGAGGCAGGGTCGCACTATGTAGCTCAGGCTGGCCTTGCACTAGCGCTGTAGCCCAAGCCAGCCTCAAACTCACAATGCTCCACCTACCTCAGCCTCCCGAGTGCTGTTTTGAGTGATTTTAACCTATTTTGGTTTGTTTGATTGTATTATAATAGATGATAAAGGCAACTGATTAGAAGATAATATGAGGCCTTATAGAAATCAATGTTGTATTACTATGTATTGCTTCTACTGTTTTATTTGTTATTGGCTTTATTCAGTACTATATTGTTTGATTATATTAGGTCTGATGATATGGGCAGTTATTTAAAGACAGCAAGAGGTATTCCAAGGGGAAAGGAGGAAAGAAGGAAGGGAAAAGGAAAAAGACATAAATTTATAGAAGGGTGTACATAAGATAGTGTATGGGGTATGCTATGTCCCCCCAAGTCTTCACATACTTTTGATGGGGCTAAGTCTGGCGCTTGCTTGTGTTTTATTTGCTGTATCCGCCCAGGGGTGGAGCCGACATAAAGTGTAAGTGAAGGCGGGTCTTTTCTCTTCTGTCTGTCTGTCTCTCTCGCCTCACAGCTTGCAGCTTGCAGCCGCCATAAACAGCAGGCCCACCAGGCCATGCTATCTTAGAGCCAACTTAAGTGTAGACTAAAACTCCCGAGAAACTATAAGAATAAACTTTTCCTTCCCTTATTTTGGGCGTCAGGTATTTTGTCTCGGCAACGAGCGAAAAGTAACTAAGACAGAATTTGGTACCGAGAGTGGGGTCGTTGCTGTGACTATTCCTGACCATGTGGTTTGAGAGCCTTTGGAAGTGGCTTGCGGGGAAAGTTTGGAAAGGTTCGGAGATGCCGTCTACATGCATAAAACTGGAAAGGCTTAGTCTGTTTTATATGGGAGATTCTGGTCAGAGCTCAGGAGACCAGACAGCTGATAGAAAGCCTGCTGGTAAAGACCAGGCTCAGGAGATTTCTGCTGGGAAGAAGAAAGACATTGGGTGTTGGACTCCACACAATGTGTGTTATGGTTTGGCAGAAAGTTTGTCTACGTTCTGCCCATGCCCGGAGACTTTGCCTGAGACTGAGATTAAGGGCAGAGGATTAATTACTCTACAGAGTGAAATTATGAGGCAGCCAAACGTTAAAATGGTGGCCTGGCTTTTGTTGGGGGCTCTTAGCCAGATTTATGTTGTAGATAAAGAGCAAGGAGCCCAGCATGGTGACTTAAAACCTTGTGAGTTTGGCCAGGAAGCTGTGGACTTTAAAGATGGAGCTGAGACCTTGATTGCTGAGAAGGAACAAAAAAAATAAAAGAGATGGCCTCGGGGCATCCGGGGAAGCAGCGCCTCAGGCCTGCCCTTTGCAGCCTCAGGCCTTCAAAAGTAAAAGAGTTTGTTCAGAGGAAAAAGCCGCGGAGTGCCCAATCCCGGGGTGGCAATGAAAAGACGCAGAGTGCCCTGTCCCAGAGTGGCGACAGAGGCCACGCCATGTCCCAAAATGGCAGTGGCCATGCCGGATTCCAGAATGGCAGCATAGAAAAGCTGTTCCTCACAATCAGGTTCAGAGAGCTCAGCGTTCCAGGCAGTCGAACCCTACAGCCAAGAGAGAGAAAAGTCTGGCTACTGCTCCAGCCTGCAGTGGACCTTGGCGGCATCCACGTGGCACTGGTTTTAAGTACAAAAAAAGGCTAAGGCAGCTTCCGCCTCGCCTGCAGAGAGCAATGTGTATAGATATAAAGGTAGAGCCAAAAAACGTGGATCATCCAAGAAAAGCTATAAAAGTTAAGACCCCTAAAGGTGCCGCAGGGGTGGAGTCACTCAAGCCTGTTGGTGCTTGTAACCAGATTACTTCAAATGCTGAGCAGAAAACTCCAAGACTTAATGTTTGCCCTGCTAGATTTTAGACTTGCTTTGGTTCCAATGCTTTATATTCCCCTGTTTGTAACTTTCAGAATGGTAATGTTTATCTTGTGCCTTTATATGTTGGAAGTGCTTAACCTTGTTTTCATTTATACAGGAGGTTACAGTTAAGAGTTTGCCATAGATCTCGGAGGAGATTTGAGACTTAGACTTTTCAGCAATGCTAAAACTGTTAGGACTTTGGCAACCTTTAGAGATAGACTAAATGGTTTTTGTATTAAAAATATAAATGAGTCCTTGTGGGTCCAGGGGTGGAATGTATGGGGTATGCTATGTCCCCCCAAGTCTTCACATACTTTTGATGGGGCTAAGTCTGGCGCTTGCTTGTGTTCCATTTGCTGTACCCACCCAGGGGTGGAGCCGACATAAAGTGTAAGTGAAGGCGGGTCTTCTCTCTTCTGTCTGTCTGTCTCTCTCTTGCCTCACGGCTTGCAGCTTGCAGCCGCCAAAAACAGCAGGCCCACCAGGTCACGCTATCTTAGAGCCAACTTAAGTGTAGACTAAAACTCCCGAGAAACTATAAGAATAAACCTTTCCTTCCCTTATTTTGGGCGTCAGGTATTTTGTCTCGGCAACGAGCGAAAAGTAACTAAGACAGATAGTAAAAATGACTATATTACTAAATGCATTAACTATTGAAAAAGAACAGTTAATACTCATATGATTAGATCAATTTTGCATGTTTATATCTGTTAATCTGAACAACCCCTTTGACAGTAGCGATATGCAATGTTATAACTACTGTCAAGTTCCAACCATCTCATTTTGTAAACCTATAGTGTCACAGTATTGGATTTGTTGTTGTTTGTTTGTCTCTTTTGCTTTTTGTTTCTCTTTTCTGTGTCCATTTTCTCTTAAATAAAATAATTAATTAATTAATTAATTAAAAAAAAAAACTAGGGCTGGGAGACTGGCTCAGTGGCTTAAGTGCCTGTCTGGCAGGCACGAGGTTGTGAGTTCGATCCCTGGTGCTGGAAACAAACAAACAAACAAGCAAAGAAACAAACAAAAAAAGAAATACAACACTCCTCTTACCTGCCAAGGATCCAGCCATTAATCTGTGCACATGACCAGAAATTCCCAGCTTTGTGGTAATCAACTAGAAACCAAATACATCAAATTAAATGAGACATGTTTTAAATGCTGTCCATTTCACTTAATAATCAAGATTTATTTCAAAGAGGTACATGTCTAATAAAACATAGCAATAGATGTGAATAAAATGAGCATAATTACACAAAGTTGGGCAATACCTCATCACACCAGAAGGAAGTATTTCTTTTACAGCTTCTTCCTAAATTTCTGCACTTTTTTTCAGATTGGGTCTTGCTATGTAGCCCAGGCTGGCCTTGAACTCCAAGTGATCCACCTGCCTCAGCCTCCAGAGTACTAGGATTACAGGTGTGCACCATCATACCCAACCCCTAAATTTTTGCACTTTTGCAGACACGATCTATCTTAAAGTTATCTATCTTACAATTACCATACTATATACTACTCCCTTAAAGTGTGAATGGGAGTAGCAGGAATAAAAAGCTACTACAGACAATGAACCCTGGTCTCTGATGGCATCAATTCTAACAAACCAGCTTGGCATGCAGTTCCATCTCTGCTGCTTTTTTTCATTCTAAAATACCTTTTGTGTGACTGGGAATGCTATTCAGTGGTCAGTGGTAGACCCTGGGCCTAGCATGCATTCCTAGCTTCCATTCCCAGCACCACACACACAAAGAGACAGACTGACATTCTTTAAAGTGTAACAGCCCCAGTACTTGGAAGGCTTTGAACTCACTATGTAGCCCAAGGTGGGCTCAAACTCACAGTGATCCTCCTGTCTCAGCCTCTTGAGTGCTGGGATTACAGGGGTGAGTCACTATACCCAGCCAAAGTCACTTTAAATAGCTCAAAGCACACACATGTACAAGAACCTGAGTTCAATCCCTGGCACCACCAAATAAATAAACAAATACATACATACATACAAACAAATTGTTGACTGCACCCCACAAAAGAGACAAAAAAATTCTTGGTCAAGTAAGTATGATATTAAAGGATAAACAGAAAAGAGGAAAATTCAGCTACCATTTTATACTGCTCAAATGCCATAAACTGGATTGCACCATAGGGAAAGATCCGAATCATCATGGCACCATTTCCTTTATACAATCCAAGGTATCCTTCCTTTCGGGGAACAGCACACAATGCAGAAAATACTCCTATTTGTAGAAAGATTTTACAAGAAAAACAACATTAAAACAGAGAAAACTATTCAAATTTAAATTTCCAGGATAATCACTCACAAAGATTACTGGGCCATCATTCATGATAGAATTTTGCTTGAGGAATAACACAAGTAGTCATTTCAATACATCAGTTAAACTTACTTAAAATATACCACATACCCAAATAAATATAAATAAGCATACCTCATATAAAAATAGAAAACCTGCTATAGGGCCCAAAATGAAGCTCAGTTGTAGAGTACACGCCTAGAGTGCACAGACCCTGGGTTGGAGCCCAAGCACCATAAAAACATTTTTTTAAAAATTAAAACAGTACAATACAGAATTTCAAGAGACCTAATTCATGTAATTTCATTATAATAAATTGTTCTAACTGCTCCATTTGATTATTAGTTACTATTTGTGTCTCTTTTTTTTTTTTTTTTTTGAGACAGGGTCTCAAAATGTAGCCCAGGCAGGCCTTGAACTTACAGCGATCCCCCTGCCTCAGCAGCCCCCTTCCCCCAGTATTGAGATCACAGGCGTGTTCCACCACACCCAGCTTATTCATGTCTTGTGCCTTATTTAAAAATTAAACTCTGTTACAGATATGAAAGCATAAGACAAAGCCTTACCCCTATCAGAGCAATGAAAGCAGATATGAAAGTCACTGACCTGGTTCCTTTACAATTTCAGATGAAAGTAACCTTTAGAGCCCTTTCTGATAACTAAAAAACTGCAAACACTAAACAGCCAAGCAACATCATATCCCAAAAGTACTTTTTAATAAGCAAATATCAGCCAGATGTGGTAGCGCACGCCTGTAATACCAGCACTCAGGAGGCTGAGGCAGGAGGATCATTGTGAGTTTGAGATCAGTCTGGACTACAAAGTGAGTTCAAGGCCAGCCTGAACTGCATAGTGAGACCCTGTCTCAAAAAATAGGGCCGGAAGCCGGGCATGGTGGCCCATGCCTTTAATCCCAGCACTAGGGAGGCTGAGGTAGGAGGAGCGTTGTGAGTTCGAGGTTGGCTTGGGCTACAAAGCAAGCACAAGGCCGGCCTGAGCTACATAGTATGACCCTGCCTCAAAAAACTAGGGCCGGGAGTTTGGCTTAAGCACCTGTCTGACAGGCGCGAAGTTGTGAGTTCAATCTTCAGTGCCGCAAAAAAAAAAAAAAAAAAAGAATTTATCTTGCTGGAAGAGAGGAAAAGGTTAAGCTTTGTTTAATTTGATTGAAAATCATCTGTACTGACTTAAGAGTCAGCCAAGTGTAGAACACTGCTTACCTATTAGGGACAAGCAGGCTAATGACAAGCTCAAAGTATGGAGGTCAGCTGCACACAGAAAGGATTCATCCTGTGCATACCTGCAGTCCTAGCCCTTTGGGAAGCTGAAGCAGATCAGCAAGTTCAAGTACAGCCAAGATAGGCAATTTAGCTACTTAGCAAAACCCTGTCTCAAAAAACACCACTGAATGAATGAATGAATATTATTCTTTGCAACAATTTGGGTCATAATTTTTTTTTTGGTACCAGAGATTGAACTCATAATCTCATACCTGTCAGGCAGGCACTTAAGCCACTGAGCTAAATCCTTGGCCCTATTTTTTTTTTTTTTTTCTTGCAGCACCAGGGATTGAACTCACAGCCTCACACCTGCCAGACAGGCACTTAAGCTGCTGAGCCAAACTCCCAGCCCTGGTTTTTTGAAGCAGGGTCGCACTATGCAGCTCAGACTGGCCTTGCGCTCGCATTGCAGACCAAGCTGGCGAACTCACAACACTCCTCCTACCTCAGCCTCCCGAGTGCTGGGATCAAAGGCGTGCGCCACCACGCCCAGCTTCTTGGCCCTATTTTTTGAGACAGGGTTTCATTATGCAGTTCAGGCTGGTCTTGAACTCACTTTGTAGCCCAGGCTGGTCTTCAAACTCACAATGATCCTCCTGCCTCAGCCTCCCAAGTGCTGGGATTAAAGGCGTGCGCCACCACACCCGGCTCATAAATATTTTTGTCAAAAACAGTTTAAGGAGCTGGCCTTGGCACAGGCCTGTAATCACATCACTCTGGAAGGCTCAGGCAGGAGAATCACAGGTTTGACCCAAATTTGAGCAAATCAGAGACTGAGCAAAACCCTGTCTCAAAATAAAAAGTAAATATAATGGTTGATCTTCCTGTTTCAGCCTCCCTGAGTGTTGGGATCACAGGTGTACACCACCACACTCAGCATAACATATACAATTTTATTTCTTATCTATTTATCTATATATATATATGGGGGGGCTTGTCTTATTAAGACAGGGTCTTACTATGTTCAGGTTGGCTTTGAGCTCACTTTGTAACCCCTGCTGGTCTTGAACGCACAACGACCCTCCTGCTTCAGCCTCCCGGGTGCTGGGATCACAGGCATGGGCCACCACACTCAGCTACACACATATATTTTAAGAACTATCTTATAAAAGGGGGGGCTACCTAGAATAAAATGCCAAAAATTATTTTTAAGAATGAAATTCTAAATGCCACTAACACTTTTTCTGCCCTGTCTACCTTAAAGGTACGCAACAGTCCAGATAATATAATAATAGCTCGCTATTGCTCCAGGACTCAGCATAGCCCAGGGCGCCCCCGCAGAGTAGAGTGGGAGGGGGAATGTAAAGTGAATAAGTGTTCCGCCATTCCCGGGCTGGAGGGGCTCCAGCTCCACATTCGTAGGCTGGGTCAGCGTGAACACACCAAGAGACGGGTATTCATTTTCTTTTCACCCTCAATTTAGACAACAAAACACAATCAATTCCTTCTTTCCAGTAGTTTATAATCTTTCACTAAGCCAAATGTTCTGATTCTTTCTTAACATTGTGTGCAGATACAAAATTCATGGCTGGATGGAGAGATAACTGCACTTTTTTCTTTAAACACAAAGCACAGACTTCCCTAGTATTAAAAATGAGCTTTGATTAATGCATGCCATGAAAACCCACTCAGGTGTTCATGAATAATCACATTTTAAAAATCAGTTGGA
>RJWM01013089.1:0-54535 GCA_004363535.1 Dasyprocta punctata | reverse complement strand
CCAGCGATTGCTTAGGAGAGTCCTTCAGAGCTGGCTCCAGGTAAGGCCACAGGGGCAGGGCTTTAAACACATCTCTTAAATCTTCATGAGAAAACTAAATGCACTCCAGAATACCCACAGTCATTTATGTTTATTTTCAAGAACAGTATAGAGTAGTGAACCCAATTAATTGTTTGAAGTGAATTTGAAAAGGTCAAATCAGTCTTTATTATTATAAAATCTTTAGCATGTGTCCTTTTTTACACATTGTATGTATATATAAACTATAACATACCACATCAACTTTTATTTTTATACCGACTGTCTGGGTATCTTCTTACAATGCTTACGTGATTTCATTGGAAACCTACCCCCTCAATCTTATACCTATTTTTACTCCTGTTTCTGTCATTTTTATAATGCATCATGAAGGATAGTCCCCTGGCTGCCACGTTGTCCTTCTCTCTATGCCACCAGTGTCCTTTGTTTCTGTTCTGCATGCTCCTGTTTCGGCTCTCTTGTTTGTACTGTTCATTTGCTCTCGTTCGGTCTACTGATATTTGTCTCATTTCTGTTGCTGTCCTCCTCCCCAGTATGTGACTGATCTGGAGGAAGAAGCAAGAGAACTCTGTGTACATTTCCTTCAGAAGAAGATTTTCAGGGCTTGGTTTCTCATGGTCGGAGAGGCAAAGACAGACTCTCAAAGCAAGCACGAGCTTGCGGCGGGACATCATGACAGGTGAGGTTCCCATCCCCATGAACCCGCAGATTCCCTGGTTTCACAATTGCTCTGCCATATATTTCGCCCCGGGATATGTCTGAAAAGACAAGGCAGAAGGGCGGTGAGCAGGGCTCCAGAGACACCAGGCAGAGTGGGAGCCCCAGCTTGGCACTGATGACATGGGCAAGATAGTAACCCCCTGGGGTGCCAGGGTCCCTGTGTTTAAAGTGGGGAGGAGGAGGAGGCCCACCCTCTGTCCCTCCCACAGGCACTGGCAAGGGGAATAAGTGCAAAGTCCATGAAACAGACCTAAGGGAATGTCGTGTCTGTATTAATCGTATGGTTTTATTTTTTGTTCAGCTTTTTAAAAACATTATTCATTGTGAAATACAGCACAAATAAAGTGCTCACATCATACGAATACAGTTTAAATGAATTATTAAAAAGTAGACCCCATGCACCACTGGCTGAAGTCAAGCAGTGGACACCACTGTCCCCGAGCACAGGTCCTCCTGCAGGTCAGCTGCTCTCCCGACTTGTGCGGCAGACTCTCCTCTCCCCTGCATTTCTATTTGCTTTTCCTGGGTGTGCAACCTTCAGTGCTATAATTCAGTTTTGCTTCATTTTTAATGTTTTATATATATATATATATATATATATATATGTACACACATATGGAATCACCTTGTATTAGTATTTAAAATATACTTATTTAATCCAGTGTCTTGGGAAAATAAGGTAGTCCACATAATAAAGTTTTTCTTTGTTTTCTAATTTTAATCATCTTGCACAGAAATGTTTTGAATGCCATTATGCACTTTCCTTTGAGAATAAACAGTTCTATGTTTTGGCGATTTGGTGTTATTCCTTACTAACATCACTTGGCATGGTGGGCATTTTCAGTGATGCCTCTGGCTTGTAAGATGTGAAGGCTATTTGACATGTGAAAGTGCCCTTTTCTCAGTATCCACACGTTCCTTTTTGGTTGCTTTGTTTTCATACGCATGTGCATGTGCGCACACACGCATCCCTGCTCTATCGAATAGTTCTCTTTCTCGGTATACTAGGATGCCCTCTCCTAGGAAAAACTGATTGTCCTTGTTTCATTTACAGACACTGGAAATCAGTGGGTTGGAACAGATAAACAAGTTGATTATAATTTTGTCTAAATTAAATATGCAGAAATTCAGGGTATTCAGAGGACTTGCCTTTGAATGAAATGCTTCAGCTTGAAAACTTGGAGGCAAGGACTGACTCAGTAACAGTATGTGTGTGCCCTGGGCACATAACCTTTTGAAGTCTCCCTGCTCCTCTTGATAAGTTAGAACAGCGACAGAACCTATCTTAGGGGATTGTTGTGAAGACTAAAAAGGTAATATACTAATGTACTTAATGCAGTGCTTAGCTCAAAGGAAGAACTAAGGTTGTTTTAGTTTGGTGTAGTGTTAAACATCCTTTTTTGCCTGTCTTTGCTTTCTGTTTGCTAGCCCTGTACACAGACTGAGCTTCATTTATCTGATCACGGTACAACCCAGGGGGAGGGGGCAGAGTCACGATTTTCATTTTCTGGCAGGCAGCTGAATTGCCCAAGGTGTGCAGATAACAGTGCTGTCCGCCCTCCATGCCAAGTCTTCTGGCTCCAAAACATCCTCTTCTTGGTCTCTCAGTCCTCCTCTCCATTTTCCTAGTTCATCATCATTTGCAAACTATAAAATGTAATAGTAACATAGTATTCCTATCAGGGTTTGCAGTTAGGAAACAGACATAAGAATTCATGCAATCAAGAAATAAAATTTCAGCCAGTGTCTGCTTGATTAAAAGCAGTGAATTCTGTGATTTCATCTCTTCTTGGTTTGCTCCTACCCACCCTGCTCCTGCCCCACTGGCCTCCTCCATTGTTCTCAGACACAAGGATCACTTCTGCTTCAGGATATTTGCATGCCTGCTCTTTCAAGTCAGCCAGCTCTGATGAGCCCCATTAGCCAACCATCGTCACTGTCTGTCCATTAACCTGCCCTGTCCCCCCGGGGGTGGGGGCAGAGCCTTTCAGTAGGGTAGAATGGTAGGAACTAAAATGTACAAGTTAGAAAACCAGGAGCATAGCTAGGAAAACAAGATGAATAGCAGGGAAGAGTGGAGGTAGAGTCAAAGAATGGGAGTGGGTTCTAAAGACAAATGTAGGAAGCTGTAAACTGTGGAATGGGTAAGCACTGAAAGCAATGAAGCAGTTCCACTCAATGGAGCCTTTTTTTTTTTTCCTAAGTAAGACTTCCACCCACAAAAATCAACATTATCTGAAACATGAAACAACCAACTATAAAACTAATGAGGACTGAGATGCATGCATTCCAGAGCTTCGTCAGCTGGTTAAGAGGCCAGAACAAATCCCATCCCTGCCTCTAGGTGTGAAAACACAATCCTAACTGCTCTGTACTTCTGTCGCAACAACCCAGCTCCACTTGTCATGCCTCATACACCAACGCTACTCTTGCTTCCTTTCCTTTACTCAAGTCATGCCCTCTTCTGGGAAAGCCTGCTCTGCGCCTCACTAAAATTCAACACAGACTTTGTGGCCTTAAGAAGCCTAGAGATGCTCATCCCAGGCTAGGTGCTGCTTTCTTCCCTCTGTATTGAAATTGTTTGGTTTGACCGCCACCTTAGACAGGTCTATCAGGCTCCCCTGACAGCCTGGTGTTCCACTGGCCTGCGCCCTGATACAGCCTCCAAGGCCACCCGGGCTTTCCCGTGACTGCAGGGGATCTGCTCCCGCACACCACCCTCCAGCACCAGGCTTCCACAGGCCCCCTGGAGTATATTTCCTCAACTGAAATTTCAGACACGCTGCTGTAGCTGAGGTTACCAGCAGGCTTTGCATGTATGTGTCCTTGATGCCAGCAATTCCAGTGCATGTTCCATGCTGTTTTCTATTGTCTTCTGCCCCGAGGGCTGTGGCTGCCCATACCTTTGCCAGTATCACTGGTCCTGGCTTGGGCACAATGTGCAGGCTGTGATCAGGTCAACCAAGGAGCGTCTCATAAACTGCAGTATCCAGGGCCCTAGAGGCCCAGCCCAAGTTCAGTCTCCTGAGACTTTCCCTGACCACTGATGGAAAATGTGTCACTGTCATTCCCTCTCATTATTTTCTTCATAGCATTTCCTACTCTTTGAACTCCGCTGTCTTTTCTACACTCTTTATATATTTTATTCACAAAATTATGTCAATAAAATTTGTAATTGCTTAAACTGGAAAGTCAACTTTTCCTTAGTATTTCACTCCCCCCCCCCCCGCTTCTTCATTCTTAAAGGAAAATTCTCAGCATCGCATTTCAGACATGGAAGAAGTTTGTAAAGTTGATGAAAGAGGAAAGAGTAAAAGAAGAAAGGCGAGAGCAGCTCCGCAGAAGGGTAGCAGAAATTCTTCCCGACTTTCAGATGCTGGCACCGTTGTGACTGTCACTTGTACAGCCATCAGATGCCGGGCCTTGAGTAAGACGTTTGCTACACCAGTAAACACAGACTGGTGCAGTGCGTCGGGTGGGGGTCTTGATGGGCTCGGGGCGTGCGTATACATTCTCTCTACCCACCTGCACACGTACTTGTAGGTGGTTTATTTTGTGAGATACTTCTTGGGCCACAGGAATAGTTTTGGGAATTTTACTTCCTTGATTTCACTGGGGTTAGTAGTCACTCACTATAGCGCTGATTTATCACAGCGGGATCATCCAGGGAACCGTGTCGAGCAGCACTGCTCAAATGTGTCCTGTGTATTTTTAGCATAGAACACGTTAAAAAGGACAAGTGATTGCCCGCCTGAGCTTGCAAAGAGAAGTATGTGTGCCTGTGGCTTCATGTGAGCTGTTAAAATAAACACAAAGTAGTGAGTACTTAGAAGAAGAGGTACAGGACCAGCACTTACAAGCGGGCCAGCGTGTCAGCGCCTCAGCACCCAGCAGAGCCAGGCCACCCAGGCTGTTCCTCCTTCCTCGCGGCAAACCCTGTATCACAAGCTGCTCCACACAGCTGCTGCATAGGGCGGGAGCTTATCCCGATTGCCAACTGAGGCACCAAGGATACTGCATGTGAAGAAAATCCCAAAAGCTAGTAACTGTATCAAGGACAATCCAGCAATTCATTAATACCTGGTAAGTTACAACTTCTAAATAATCCACTTGATTTGTCTTCCTGAGTTTGATCTTGATATTGAGATACTTCACTTGAAGTGAAAGGTTTTAATATTTAAGGTGATATAAAGACTGCTAAAATACTCTCGTCTGTGAATTTTGAGAATGACCTGCTAGAAAAAAAATTTTTCATTGTAAAAAGCATGTTTATTGTAACACAGTCAAGTCCAGCAATGCAAACAGTAAAGAGAGAGGTCCTGGTAGCCTGGAAGTAACTTATTTGTATGTTAGAGATATGAATTGGTAAAATAAAAATCTGGCTTTTCAAATCAAATGGCTGTTCCTATCTCTTATTTCCTAAAAGAACCGTCTTTTCCACTACCAACAAAATGACTTATGCCTTTTTTTCACAGAAGATATGGAATGAAATATAAAACACCCAAATTGAACTTTTTTTCTCCAATAATCTTCCCCTCTGTGTATCTTTTCCTTTGACTACATAGCTGTCATTAAGAATTCAAGTGTTTTTAAGACTGATGGTCACTAACGAAAATGGGAAAGTAATTCATACTGAATTTCTTTCCATCCAAAACACTGTTTATACTTAACTATAGCACAGTTACAGAATATTGGCTGATATTAGCACCTAAAAACAAGTACCAATATTAATGCCAGTCTTGTAGATAGAAACAAGTGAATTCCTTAAGTAAACATGTCATGGGCTTAAATAAACCCTATAAAACTTAAGTTTTCTTTCTTAAGCTTTATTTTTCCCTCACCTCAAGTGTCTTTAGCAGTCCAGTTTGACTGGGCCAGCTATACTTTTTACCTACTTGTAGAACCTCCTAAAAAGATAGAAGGAAAATCATTTTGATGCTCTCTTGCTGGATAATCATGAAGATGTGCTTTGAAATATTACTGCTAACACAATGCCCAAAAAAGCAGTATCCCGACCCACAAAACTGGAAGAAATAACCATCTGGAAAATCACATTTGAGGGCCAGCACCAGGCCCACAGGATAGGGACAAAAAGGCAGTCAAAGAGCCAGGACAGCTCCAATGCAGGGTTTTCCTAAAGTAAAAGAGTATAACAACAGACCAAGAAATGCCAACTATCTTCCTTAAACAAAGCACTTTATTTTCCATTAGAATAACTTGGTCACAAGACATTATTTTACACAAATGGCAATAATTTGTAAAATCTCCATTTAAAAGGCTTTGTGTCTGTCTGAGGTGAGAAGAGAATACGAATACAAGTATAAAAACAGTGCAAAATGTTGACCCCAGAGCCTCCAGATTAGCTCTGAAAAAACCCTTTAATGTTGTCAGGCCTGTTACATTAAATATTGAATTTAATATTTAATAATTAAGCCTTAACAACTGAAACCATCAAACTATCCTGACCATAAGATCTCAAGTTGAGCTCTCAAGCTCTGTGGTGTCCTGTCAGAGGCTCCACATGAAGGAACACACCATTTCAGTTGCATCAGTAATTAGAACTGCCCAGCTCTGGTTTTAAAGCTTTGACTTTTAAATTTGAATTTCTGGAGGTGAAGGGTGCCATCAGGAAGGCTGGAGTACTAACTAATAAGTCACCGAGCCCAACAGTCATGAGGGCCTCTAAGAAATCTGTCTTCATTAACCATGAAGTCCCTGGCCTGCTGCTAACCTACAGAGAAACACTCAGTGCCAGCTGAAGTAGGGGGAAGTGTGCATTAGCAGCAGGATTAAATTTAGCTGATTCTGCAGAAAGTTGATATTAATCACAGCAAATATCCACAGGAACATACTGAATTTATTCTTGTTAAGCTTAGCGTGGTGTTCATTCACCCCTGCCTTGCCTTTGCAGTGTATAACATAAAATGGCACCCTTGTCAAGTTGCTGAAAAAACTAATTCCCAACAGGTACCTCAAGCACAAGTCTTATCATCCATTGCTTACTGGAGAAAAAAAATTTTTTTGATACCAGGGATCAAAAAATTCTCCTTTTCAAAATCCAAGTTACCAAAATATGGCTAAAATGAAGTCAAGTCATATAAACCTACTTATTTAGTTTAAAGAGATCCTTAAATCTCATAAAACTTTTTTTTTTTTTTTTTTTTTTTGAGACAGAGTCTTGCTATGCAGTTCAGGCTGGCCTTGAACTCACTTTGTAGCCCAGGCTTGTCTCAAACTCACAATCCTCCTGCCTCAGCCTCCCAAATGCTGGGATTACAAGCATGTGCCATCACACCCAGTTAAAACATTAATTTTTAAACATCTTGGTTAAAACTGTGCTTTTAGATGTTTTACTTTTGCTTCTTTTAGTTCAGCTTTATAATAAAAAGCTAATGTCCTACCCAAAGGAAATAAGTCTGTGAAGCAGATGCTCAGTGTTACATAGAACCTAACTGGCATTGTGTTTTCTGGCAGTGAAAGATTCCAATATAGAAAACTTTCTTTTACTAAAAATATTAGAAGTACTAAGGACTATTGCATAAGAAGAGAAAGTTTATAGCAATCTTTCTTCTAGGCTGATGGTATAATGGAAGACAACGATCATTTTGTTCACCAAAGGGAAATACAATACGTATGTGGCAGAAGTGAAATAAGCAGCAGCACATTATCCTGAAAACACGCTTAAGGCTTTACTTTAGCAGCAGAGTAACCAGAGAAAAAGGCGTTGTTCGTGGTCTGTTCATTTAAGGAGCACCCAACTAGAACCAGAGTACTTTGTGGATATCCTAAGACTCCTTTTAAATACTAAAGGATTTTTCTCTTTTCATCCAATCCTGACCTTAAAGTATTTCTCCCCTGAATCTTTCAAATAGACCCATTCTTCCACCCCAGGACAGCATGTAAGGGCATGACACCAACATGAACAGTGAGACTGTAACGTAGGTAATCCACTAAGCTCCACATCCGGTGCATTTCCTTACAGAGGCCGAGGATGTGGCCAGGAGAAGGGAACCTGCTTGTTTGGAATCACATGAAGGGACAAGAGATTTCAGGGAAATTCACTTCCCCCGCCGCCACCAGTTCATTCAGAGGAGACAGCTGATCCAGAGGCCTTGTCTGTTCAAAGATTCCACACAAACTTCTTCTGCCTTCTGGAGAGAACCGAGCACTATCACAGAATTCTTCAAAAAGCTCCGGATCATAAAAAGGCTCAAAAGTCTAGGAGTCTAGACTAGGGATTTGGCAGAGCCTACAAAACGATGTACACAGATAGCCCTTTTTTAGTCCTTTTGGTTCAAACACTTCAGAAGGTTTTTTAGCCCTCAAAACCCAAACCCTTCTAGGTCTGAACTTTCTTCTGTAAAGTGCCAATAAGTGAGTTCTCAAGGCTGTGACTCCAATTGGTCAGAATAAAATGCAGGCAGCTTGTATCCAGCCAATCCCATTTTGGGGAGCTGTTACGAAGATGGTGAACCTTCCCAATTCTCTCCAAAGGCTTGGGTTGTTTTCTACTGCTCATCTTCATCACATCACATTTGGATTACTGTTCAAGGTTTGGCAAGCTACAATTACTGACTGCACTAACATTTCTGTGAATTTTTATTATCAATTGCTAGAAATCAGAGTTGGCTATATAGCTGGCATTCAGGAGACATGAAAACTACCAATTTCTGCCTACATATGCTATCCTTGACATTATTACCACTTCTCTTATCTAAAAGTCTACACAGAGAGAAACTGGTGATATCAGAGCCAACTGTAAGTCTAAGTGACTACTTGACTCTGGGCCAAGGAGAGGGCAGGACTGTGGAAACCACGGCATCTGCTGCCGTCTCCAGGCTTCCTCCTCGCCTCGTCCCGGTGGAATACGGAGCCTATTGTTCGTTAAACAGTTCATCTCTGGGGAGAGCAGTGACAAGCCTGAATAAAAAATGTGACGACTGTGCTAAGGACAGCTTCACTTAGTGGAGAGATTAGGGATGGTGTTAGCTACGGAGAGCAGAAGTGCAGGAAATAGCAGTATTTCCTCTCAACACTTGGGAATCTATTGCTAAAGCAGCATTCACAAAATGACAGAAAAAGCCTGCAATATTTGCAACAAGCCAAGGAAAATTTAAGGATTCATGAATTATCTTTGAAATTGTAGAACAGTACATGTATGAAACCAAACATTTCAAGAGGGTATTTTTTTTCTCCATCTGAAACTCCTTCATTTTAATTCTATGGCAGAAAAGCCCACTCTATATATATAAATATGTAACCCTTCATATATTTTCAGTTTTGAGATATGATTAAAGTAACAGCTTGTTATTTGGGAAAGAACAAGAGAAGAATAGTAATCCATTAATCCATGGAAATCACACACACCCTGTTCTTTCTCTCCTGGTGAGCTACTTTTATGTAAGGAAGGTGAATGAGAATAATATGAAACTTAAGTGGGAAGGTGTCAATCAACACTTCTAAGAAAGTTCATGCCAGAATAATGTGAGTGCCAAAAGACTGATTTTTTGCAATTTAGTGCTATAAAATGACAGCATTTGAATTACATGAACCAAAAAATCAAGCCCTTGATATTAACCAGCCTCCCTAGCCAGGAGAGAGAGTAAAGTGTTCCCGGAGGAGTGTCTGTTCCTCTTGCAGCCGCCATCAGTGTGCTAGCACCTTACCAAGTGAAGCGTAGAAAGAGGAAAAACCATGATTGCCTCCTGGAGTCAGTTACAGTATATCCAAAAGAACACATGAAGCAAGGAAGTAAGACCCATCACCCAAACTCATGACCGCTATGCATGACGCTGAAAACAGTCTTCCTCGTCACTGTAACCAACCGTCCTCGCAGGGTCAGATGAGTGGCTTCAGCCACACAGTCACCTCCTACCCTGTAAGAGTGCTTATAGTGCTTAAGGAGCAATTCTCACTGCTATACAATATGATATATGCTGAAATCTAGTGACCCTGATAAAACTGGCTTCAGTATTCGGACCTACAAACGTTTTTCCCTCCGTCTTGGGATTTCCTGGTAATACTTCACACCCCCGGCGCTTCCGGTGCTCGGTAGCGCCGCACACGCCCCATCCCTCACGCGAGCCTCACGCGAGCCTCACGCTGGCTCTGAGGTAGCCAGGGCAGGCACCAAGACCCCACCTTACAGATGAACCTGAGACTCTAGAAAGTGACTCAACTAAGGGTCACATGGCTATTAATAATTGAAAGAGGGACTAGAAACAATCCTAATCCAAAACTCTTCCCCCAGACTAATGGACAAGAATTGCTTCTATCAATCTGTGCATTAGTGATTCACATCCTTTTCAACTTGTGGTAACTGAATCAATTCATAAGGTGACTGGAAAGAAATGGCTCTACTTTCACTGCGTCAATATAAAAAATTCTTCAGTTGTGAAGTCAGAAAAACTCACATCAGTCCAGTCTCCAAACCTGAGCGTGGCCCTAGAAGGCCTGTAAGAAACTGGGGCTAGCAGCGCACGTCCGGCGTGGCGGGAAGGGGTGGCGGCAGAAGCCGCCCTCAGAGCTGCGCGCAAGGCACTTCAGACGATGTCCTCGGCAGGGTGGCGCAGTGCCCGCGTGCCCAGGGTGGAGAACTGGTGCCAGTTCCGCAGGAAGCCCCTGTTGTACTGGCCTGTGTCCACGATGAGCCCCCAGAGGAGCCGGCGCCCGGTCTTCTGCCGAAGGGCCTGCTGCACTTCCCGCTCGGTCACGTTGTAGCTGATGTTGATCAGCTGGATCAGGAAGATGTAGGCCATGCCCGCGGTGATGGTCACCGAGTACCACACGCAGGTGAAGGACAGAGCCGAGCTGTGAAGGGGGAGAAGACCACTCAGAACTGCTGCCGTCTGTCACATTCACAGTGCTGTCGCCATTCACACATTTTATACTTCAGTGTTAGGGTTTGAACCCAGAGCCTTTACATGAAACTATATAGACCTGGCTCTTTTTTTAGTGTTTGAGACAGGATCTCACTAAGTCACTAAGTGGCCCTGGCTGGGCTAGAACCTGTGATTCTCCTGTCTCAGCCTCACAGAGTGCTGGGATTACAAGGATATGCCACCACATCTGGTTACACTTTTTACTTATTACTAAAGACTCACGTATCTTTTCCGTCTGCTAAACTGGAGGATACTTCATCCTCAAAACACCAATCAATAACCAGATTAAACTTAATGTATGAGAATCAACATGCTGTGTTTTATAATTATTGGTGTCTCTATTTGTTAATATGCTGTAGAATAGCAAGGGCTGGTTTTTACATTTTGTATCCTCCACACAACCAGCACTTGCTTGAATAGTAGCACTCAACATATTTGCTCAATGAATAATTCCTGATTGCACCTAACTCAGGAGACAACAAAGTTGCTGTGAGATGGCTATAAACGATCAGTGGAAAGCTGATGGCGGAACCTATGAACAGCGTTAAAAGTTTTAGTCTCCTTTCTTTTTCGGTCCAATGCTGATGAACACAAAGGTAATGACAACTCCCAACATGAGAAGCCCTTTACTTAGAAGATCTGTAGGAAACCATAACATTTCAAACTAACTACCTAAACCAGATTCCTAGAGGGCAGGAAGGCACCTATCAGGTTGCTAATGAGACCGGGAGTGCCTGCTCAAGTGCCTGCTGATTAGCTCCTGTCATTTCATTATATTCACTCAAACATTTACAAATGTAGTTGGAAATAAATCCATTAGTAAAGCTGAAAAAGGCGTCAGAGCTGATTACATCCAGTAGTCTCACCACACAGATGAAGGTGAGGTGAATCCTTTGCACAGGGAAAGTAGGGCCATGCTCTCAGGTAATTTAGGACAATGGTCACCATAGCACTGACCAAGAATTTCACAACCAACTAGTGTCTCCACACGTCTAGGAAAGAACCTTACCCCCAGGAGGAGGACCAGTCTATTTTAACAGTGCCCATCTCGGTCTAGGGTGGAAATGAGATCTGTCAGTGGACTGATAAAAAAAAAAAAAAAAAAAAAAAAAAAAAAAAAAAAAAAAAAAAAAAAAAAAAAAAAAAAAAAAAAAAAAAAAAAAAAAAAAAAAAAAAAAAAAAAAAAAACCACCCAGGGGTGCTAAGCAGAGAAAGCCGGCATGGTTCTGAAAATGAAGGGCACAAAAAAGAACTGAGCCACAGACGCCACGGAGCACCCATGTCAGAGAACAGTGTAGCAAAGGGAAAAACGGACACGGATGGGGCTGGGGGCAGCCAGGCCATTTCTGAAGAATCCCAGCTTTTGCAATTGCATGGAAATCTTCATAATATATCAATAGGCCCCCACCTACCAGTGCCGAGGAAATCTGACCTAGATAACACAGTAATCATGAGTAGTGGTTAAAAAAGGAAAAGTAGAACAGGAAAAACCATGAGAGGTAAGAAAGAAAAGCAAGGTTCCAGAGAGGGTGAGGACCTCTCAAAGGGCCATGATGCTGCCTGGGTCACACAAGTGGTCATCTGACTCTGGAATTCACCGATTCCCCCCGCCCCGTGACACTGGGGGCGCTGTGTGTAAAATACAGATGCCTCACTTCTTAATGGTCAATGATCTTTTTGGTATCACCCTAGAAAAATGCACATAATCACTGCACAACTTTGCTGGCCACGTCAGGGATACCCAGCATCCCCACAGTGGGTCTGCCTAATTCTGCCGAACCTAGCAGCAGGTAAGAGCCCTTCTATCAAGGGTAACCTTTATTACTTTGCTGGACTTCCTCACTGTGGAATCCACATCTCACCTGTAATTTGAATAAACTCCAGGACAGTAGAAGAGAGCTGTGAAGACACTTCTATCTCTACAAATGGTGTCCAGGGTGAGCGTTATTCCATACACCGAAGTGAGCAAGAAGATCAGAAGGGCAAGTATAAATGCTTGATGGTTTGATTCTCCAACGCAGCTATTTATCCTCAAAACAGCATGGGGGAAGGGGGAAGCAAACATGTTTTTAAAAAATCTTTATATAACTCATATTATGAAGAAAGTTTTAAAAACAGGAATACTGTAGCATGAACTTCAGTTATTAAAAAATTCACTTATTTTTTTCAACTTTAGGGAATTAACAATCTGTCCATGAGACACAATCTTATATTTGCTGCTCTTTACAGAGGGAAATTCTTTATCATTTAGTTAAGGACAAGATTAAGACATCACCTGGCTGACAAATACATATAAAATCTTATTTAAATCTGTGTTTGTATGCTAGAAATTAAACTCAGAACCTTCTGCATGCTAGGCATGCATTCCTCCACCAAGCTACATTTCCAGCCCCTCCTCCTGAATATTAGTAATACTCAGTTATTTTTGTTATCACCATGCTAAGGAAGATATATAGCAGACTTATGAAAATTGAAGAAATGATAAATCTGAGTATTATAGATTTAGGAAAATATATGCTAAGTATGTAAAACAATAATATGGGGCCCAAAGAAATTACAACTACGATATGGGGTGAAGAATAACTCGAAAATATGCAGGCCACAATTCTGGTAAAAACAGTCCTGTGTCACAGCCATTCGTGGTGCAGGCTGTCCGGGGGTCTCTGGAGCCCCTGCCCCTCAGGCGCTCTGGTGAACAGAGGTTTCCTTTCGGAGAGGCGGCAAGGCCCTCTCCAGCCGGCATTTGTAAATGAGTCGGCACACACGGGAACAGACGAGGAGCCGCAGAGGTGGAAGCCTGCAGTCACTCGCGTGCCTTTCTGCCTTCCCTGCACCCTGGCCCTCCCACGCGCCCTCCTGCAGAGGCGGCGTCTACATGGCCAAGAAGCGTAATTCATGGACTGTGACTGCCTTAGGAGCAATGGTGTTACACACTCATCCTTCCAGTACTCACATCTGAATAATTATCCTCCCTTTAGTCACTCCATAAAGCTGCAACATTTTCTTTAAACCTTGTACTCTGTATCCTACGGGCCTTATGTGCCTTCCTGTGTCAATGGCCAGCTAGAAGTGCAAAAGGCCATTTCTCTGCAATAACTAAAAAAAAAAAAAAAAGTTAACTGGTAGTGCCTCAACTCCATAATAGCAGAAGCTATGAGTAGCATCGAAAATGATTTAGGGCTGGGCATGGTGGTACACGCCTGTAATTCCAGCCCTGGTGAGGCTGAGGCAGGAAGATCACTGCAAATTTAAGGCCAGCCTGCATTACATAGTGAGATCTTGTCCCAAAAACAAAAAGAAATCAACAAAAAATGACTAAGGATATTTGCAAAAGGACAAAAAAATCACCCATCAATAGGGAACACTTTCCAAAGCCATACGTTCAAAAGAAATAGCACAGAGCAATACACTTATAAATGATTTTTTAAAAACAAATCATTCAAGTCTATCAGAAGAAATGAAGAGCAGTTCACAGAAAACCTGGAAAAAAAAAAAAAGCAAAACTTTTCTGTTCTTCTCCCTCAGGAAATGACTGGAAGAACTAAATTTGTCAAAGCCAAAAAACCGATGACTAAGTGGGAACATCCCAACAGCCCACAAATATCTACAAGGTGTAAAGCTGGGAAGGAGAGAAATTTTAAGATAGCACAAAGACAGACAAAATATGGCTAGAGTTGTATGTGAATTTACGCCTAGGCCTCCAGACTTTTCCAACATACCAGACGCAGTGATGATCCATTCTCCTCACACAGATGCCACAGATCCGGCAATGCCACGCCCGGGCTGGTCGCACCAGCTGGCACTTGGCGCACCAGTCCTCCTTCGCCTTGGTGGGGCTTCCAGCCAACACCCTGGAGGAGCCCTTCAGATCATCCTTCACCGCGCGGCTGTTGAGACTGCCGGCCGAGGGATCTGCACCGAGGGGCCCTTTGGTCCTCTCCTGCCCCTTTTTGTTCAGGCTTTCCATTTGGCCGCTGCTTAGGGCTGTGGCATTGCTGGCTGGGTTGCTGAGGTAGCCTGGATTCTGCTTGGCTCTGTACAAAGCGAAGAGTATCAGAAATAACCCGCAGGTGAGAACAGCCAGCCGAGTGGGCCCCACACGCCCTTTGGGGACCACTTCCCGCAGGAACACGTAGTACATGTAGCCTAGTGAGAACAGTCCAAGGCTCAGGAAAAACAAAGTCTGTTCCTTCCGTCTGTGAGTGAGGTAGTAGTACCACAGCGCCAGCACTGGAAGGGAGGTCAAGACCACTGCCCCCAGGAGGAAATGCCAGGACGCCACGTGCAGGAAGCCGGGCAGAAGGACGAGTGGCGGGATGATGCTGATATTAATTTTTTTGGCTCCCCTAAGCCAGGGAATTCGGAGGCGATCAGAAATCGTATCCATGATTCTCTCACAAGTCTCTGGCTGTACTGATTTACACGTAAACCATCTATTCAGAAAGAGCACAAAGAGAAGGCACTTCATATAGGTTTGCTGAATTAAAAACTGCATGACACTGAATGCTAAACAGAGGGACAAACGATAAAACAGACCAAAGGCCAAGCGTTTTATTTCCTTACCACTAAACATGCACTTCTCTGATTCGTGTATCATTTTTTAATGAGAACAAAGATAATGTTTAGAAATTTAATAGTCAAGATTATTTCTTAAACACACAGGTATATATACATACCCATACATAACATTCAGACCTAGGTGAGTATGTGATCAAAAAAATTCACAATGTAGCTGTGCAGACAATGTAAGAATTTTTAAAATACTGGGTAAATTACAAAGCAGCAAAAATCATCCACTGAATTGTTATGATGAAACAATAATAAAGAGTACTCAGAGGATGAATATTTCTGGGTGGAATCATCAGAGGGATCTTAGTGAAAAAGACGTGATCTGTGCTTGACTATGACCGCTGGTCACCTGTGAGTGGAGAGACGCACCGCGTGAAGACAAATGGGACCAAACCTGCCTGGGGCCCAGGAGGTGAGCCAGTCTAGCGGCTATGCGGTTCTGCATAAAGAGGGCTGGAGGAAAAAACTTGTCAGAGTCCAGTAATGGGTGAAAAGAATGGCGTCTGTTGACTTTTTTTGCACACCTGGAATATGCTATAGTCTGAACAACTGTTTCTCCCAAAATGTGTACGCTAAACCTAATCCCCAGGACATTAGTACTAAAGGATGGGGCTGCCAGGGGCCTGTACTTTCAGCTACTCAAGAGGGCTGAGACAGGAGAATGGCTTCAGCTTGAGCCTTGACAATGCAGCGAGACCCTGTCACCAAAAAGAATAGAGAATGAGGAGGAAGACAAGAAGGGGAGGAGGAGGAGGAGGAAGAGAAGAAGAAAGGAGGAGAAAAGATGAGGCCATTAGGTGGTGATCAGGTCATGTGTGACAGCAGAGTCCTTGTGGAGGCCACAGGGGTTTATCCACTCTTCCCACCAGGTAAGGGCGCAGCAAGACAGCTCCATCTAGGAAGCAGAGCGATGCCTCCACCAGCCACTGTATATGCTGGAGCCTGGATCTTGGATTTCCCAGCCTCCTACAACTATGAACAACAAATTTCCTTCACTTACGAATTCCCCAGTCTAAGGTCTTTTGTTATAGTAACTCAAAAAGACGAAGGCAGATATTAGTACTAAGTAGTGAGGCTGCAGCTGTAGCAAAACCTAAACATGTGGAAGTGGCTTTGGAACAAGGTAATGGGCAGACGATGGAAATGCTTAGAAGAGCAAACTAAACAAAAGCCAGCGGTCCGGTGAACAGACCATACAGGGCAATTCTGGTGAGGGCTCAGAAAGCAGCAATAGAGAAAGAACTCAGGAAGTGCTGAAGACAGTGGTGGCAAACCTACGGAGCATGCGTGCGTGCTTGTTATCACTGAAAGCTTTAGAAGTTTCGTTATCCACATCACAGACGAAACACAGATTGTAGCAGCCATTCTGATGAGGCCTCAGTGGAAAGGAGCATCCTGGCTGGAACCTGCAGGGAAGAGGATCCTTGCTGGAAAGTGGCAAAGACCTTGGCCAAGCTGTGTTCATGTCCTAGTGTCTTGCAGAAGGGTATGCGGTGGAAGAAATCCTAAACCAAGAGTTCGAGGTGCCGCATGGATTCTCTTGGATGCCGTAGTAAAACGTGAGAACAGAGACAATTTATTATCAAAAGGGAAGGAGAAACTAAAGACTCAAAAAGTTCTCAGCCCATCTTGTGATAAGATGTCAAAGGCCACCCCTCCAAAGGGCACTTCTGTAAACAACTGCGACATCCGTTGACTGCTAACTCTCCCAGGATGCAGGGTTCAGGAGCTGTGGAGGAATGGCTGCTTTCATCCAGATTCCAGAGGAGGCCTCAGAGAGCCTCAAGGACAGGGTAGAACTGCCACAGGGGCAGGGCTACCACAGGGACCAGCACTGGGGGGTGCCCAGTGGACCCACAAAGGGGGCTGTGGGAGCAGTGGCCAACACAGAGACCCCAAAGCCTGGCAGAGCTGTGGGGCCAGTCTGAGATGGGATGCTAGCCAGGGAGTGATGCAGGCATTGAACTCCAACCCGTGAGAGCTGCAGTGTGGGCTGCAGAAGAGGGAAGCCCCGGCACTGTCTCAGTGCGTTTGGAAGGTGAGACACCCAGTCAAGGAATCAGAACGTCTAGGCTACACATGTCCTATGACTGTACTTGAGGCATATTAATTTATTTCACAGGCTCACAGTCAGGAAAGAATCCACCTCAGGATGAAATGTCCTTGAGTCTTACCCATATCTGATTTAGATGACGATATTTAGACCACCCTCTGGATTTAAGACTTTTGTGCTGATGCTGGAAGAAATAAACACTTTTGAGGCTGTTGGGACAGAATGAATGTATTCTGTATGTGAGGACATGAATCCCGGGGGCCAGGAGGAGGATGCTGATGGCCCACTCATACACGGAAACCTAATGCTCAGTGCAACAGTACTAAAGACGTGAAGGTCAGAAGGACAGAGGCCTTACTCAATCTGCCAGACCCCTGACCTGGGATTTCTCAGCCTCCAGGATTGCAAGTTACAAATTTCTGTCATTTATAAATTCTCTACTTTACGGTGTTTTGGTACAGCAGCCTGAATACACTAGGACAGCCTAGTAAGAAAAGACAGAGTTTAAAATGACTTTGATTTTGGATGTTTTAAAAAGTAGGATTAGAACTTGGGAGTGAATGAGAGAACTACATGGGAGTCAGGCAGCACGGCAGTGACAGCAGGATGCTGGAAGCACCTCTCCAGAGGAACAGGGTATAGAAAGAGCAGAGGAGAGAACTCCTGGGACAGCCCCACTCAAGCGCTGGGAAAGAGGAAAAGTTAGCACAGCTAATGGAAGAGCTGTGGTATTGAGTGACCACAGTTATGGAAAGGGCATCACTTCTCCATCATTAGTGCAAAGTGCTCCATTTTCTCAGTAAGAATTTTAGACTAAGTCTAAAAAACACCTCTATTTAAAGATAACAGGAGGTCATGGTGGCTCATGCCTGTAATCTCAGTGCTTGGGAGGCTGAGGCAGGAGGATCTGAGTTTGCTGGCCTGGGCTACACAGAGAGTTCAAGGCCAGTCCAATGTACATACCGACACCCGGTCACAAAAAAGAAAAGAAAAAAAAAAGATCCTTGTTAAAAAAAAAAAAAGACTATCAACATGGTCAAGAAAGAATGACAAAGGGGTCATGAACAGTTTGTAGGAGTCTTGTAGGTAAGAGACTGTGGAGATCCCCAGGGAATGCTTTTCATGACTAGACTAATGCCTCAAGTTCTAAATCAACAATTTGCAGGTGCAATGACTTTTTTTTTGACAGTACTGGGGATTAATCTCAGGGATGCGCTACTACAGAGCTACATCCCTACCCCACCCCATTTTGTGAGATAAGATCTCACTAAACTGCCCAGTCTGATCTCAAACTTGCCATCCTTCTGCCTCGGCCTTCTCAGGAGGTGGGATTACAGCCCTGCAGTGCAGCCTCCAACCACTGCACCCAGCTGCCAGAAGTAACTAAATGGAAAAACCAAGTTCCCAACATCCTATTTTGCCCACATGAAGCTTTCCACAGGACAATTTTCAAACATGTAATCATTTATTTATATTACCAGTTTATTACTGCTTGATGCAAAACTTTTTCAGTAATGTTAAAAATCATCTTTTTGGATAATTTCCATCACTGAGATAATGATGAAGATAAAAGCCCAATATGATCTGATGAAGTCGGTATTACTGCTCACTCTGAAAACAGCCAATCCGGGGAGACACAGGCCTTCTGGCTGCAACAGCGGGAGAACGATCTTTCAAGGCCAGGCCCTTTGGGAGCAGGTGTGACCAGTCCCATGCAATGAGTCTCTAATGAAAGCCCACCACGTATGCAAGAACTTTCTGGAACCAACACCTCCATTTTAAACTTACAGATTCAGGTGGCTTATGTCTTTTATACATTCAAGATGCCACTATCCCTTGATCTGCCTGTTCTCTCCATCATCTTCTCTCTTTAAATAAAAAACGGTCCAGTAAACTGAGCTGGTCAACTGTGCACCACTGTGTAATTTCTCTTTATAAAATCCTCACTCTCAATTGCCATACAAAACACTCAATTTTAAAACCTTGGTTCTACTGAATCAAGAGCGAATTCCAACGTTGTGGATGGCACAGCTGAAAGTACCTACACATGACAGTTCTCCAAAGGACGGGTGGGGTCAGCAGTAGGAAAGGCTCTGTTCTTACCTATCACAGCCTTCGTCGAGATCCTGGCAATCACACAAACAAGCAGCCACGTGGTTCTTCTCCCCATTTCGATCTATGTACTCGCAGCAGCACAGGGGCTCCAACTCAGGTTCTTCGGTTTTCTTTTTCTTCCCTGGCTTCATGCCGCCCTTCGGTTTCGCACCAGTCACCATGAGGTATGAGAAGCCCTCAGAAGGTAAAGGTGGAAAGAACTCAACTCACATCTTGTAAACACATCCACTCTCTGTTTAACGCCAACGCCTGAGCAACCAAAAATGAGAAGGGGGGAGGGGGTCTCGTTTTCATAAAGCTTTTGCGGGTTCCATCATCAGACAGCGGGGTTCCAGACCCGTCACCTCCAGTTCCCGGACTGGGCAGGCGGTCTGGGGCCCAGCCGTTCCCATGGCGACGCCGACCACGCGGCCCGGGACAGCAGGGCGCGGGCGGTGGGTTCACCCGCGGGTGCCGGCCGGGGCGGACCCAGCGGTCCCCGCCCAAGGCGAGCCGCCGTGGAAACTCACCCTCCGGGGCGCGGGGAGAAACGAGGAATACCCGCTAGCACCGGCGGGTTTGTCCCGCAGCCGGAGCCGCCACCCGGCTTGCGGACAGCCTCGAGGTCGCGTCCAGCCCGGCTCGCCCGAGCCCCCGCCCAGCGGGCGGACGTGGACAGGCCTCCGGCGCCGCCCCGCCTGCAGGGTGACCTTGGAGGGGAGTTACCTGTCCTCCCGACGGCGGCGCGGCTGCCGCCCAGGAGGCGGAGACCGAGGGAAGGAAGATGGGCTCCTCCGGGGGCGCTGAAGCGTCTCCCGATCCGGGCGCCGCGGGGTCCGGGCGTGATGGCCGGAGTCTCGGGGACCGGGGTTCCGCTCGGCCGCGCCCTCCCCGCAGCCGCCCACCTGTGACCACTGCCGGCCCAGGCCGGGCGGCGCGCGCCCCTGGGTGCAGCGCCCCGGACCCGGCCGGCTCCCGGCTCGGCGCGTGCTTCCGGGTGCCCCGCCCCCGGCGCCGGGGAAGCCCGCCCGCCCGCACGTGCGCGCCTGCGGCCAGGCCCCGCCCCGCCCCGCCCCGCCCCGCCCCGCCGCGGGGGTGCGGGCTCCGGGCGCGCGGGGCGCACCTGCTGCTCGGACTGCTGTGCCTGCAGGAGGCGCATGGGCGCGCGGGTCTGGGGGCAGCCTCCGAAGCCCGCGGGGTGCGGGCGAGGTGTGGAGACGGAAATAGAGGGAGCCCGAGGAGTTCCTACTACGGGAGACCGTGGGTCGCCAGCCGGCTCCCAGACGCCGGCAACAGGCGACCGGGAGCTGGTACCGAGGTAACGCCCCCAAATTCGCCTACTTTCCCCCTTAAAGGGCCATCCCTGCTCCCAGGTCTGTGGCTTTCTCCTACTTGTTCATTCTCTTGATTTCTGGCGAGCAGCAGAAATTCGACGAGCAGGCCTCACTAGTACTTTTTGTTCCAGTAGTCTGCATATGTGAAATGAAATTAGTCTAAAATGAGTCTTGTTTGGGCTTTATTTTTGTACAGATTTTAAAGAATGCAGACCCATGTACACGTTCTAGTTTTTACCTTAAGCAGAAAAATTACAATTCACTTTGTGTTTTATTGGCATCCAGTTTACACATAACAAGTTCAAATTTTATTAAGTGCCATCTCTATACATATTTAATCTTAATTTATAACACTTTGGTAATGTTTGAGATACGTTACAAAGTATGTTTTAAAGAAACCATAAAAATGTTCAGTTTGTCGATGATCATTTTTGTAAATTTAATAGGAAGTTTCAAGTTTATAATCCAGTTACTCTTGCTTACAGTCAGACACTCAAATTCATACCCTGAAAACCCCTGGTTAGATAGACTGGTACCCCTAGGTTAATGGGGATTCAACCTGCAAAACCCATTTTCTCTCTAATAAAGTCAATACTTTCATTCCCTACAGGCATCTCAAAAATGACTTGTGTAGCAAAACCATGTGGCTTTCGTGACTCTGGGTAAAAGAAAATATTTAACTACAGGTAATAGTTATTCAAAAAGTAACAATATATACACCATATATAGATCTATAGTTTCCAGAAAAAGATTTCAAAAGGACAAAGTAGTAAAATCCTGAAGCTTTCCTAACTCCTGAAAGAAAATCTGATTTCAGGTCAGTTCATGAAGTCCTAACTTTCATGAACCACTTTTACTGAGACATAAATGCCTAAAAACTTTTTATGAGAGAGCCCAAGCTTGTGTCTCACTTCAGCCAGTGCATTTGTACTGGGACGTACATGCCTCTAAGAGCTAAAGTTTTGTGTCTGACTTATAATTTACCAACTAAAAAAAGCCACACGCATACATAAAGAATGAAGCCACCATACATGGCTACTAAAATCTAACACACAAATTATTTTCAACCAGATGGGTCACTCTCACCATGAAAGACTGCTAAGCTGAATCCAAGCTTAGTTCAAGTACTCATTTGATCTATTACTAAATGCCTAGATTTTAACATAACCTTCTGGTTTGTAAAATTCACATGATAATTCTTCATTTTGAGCATTGGTATACTACATATATCCTTTTCCTAAGTTGACTCTTCTGCCAAATGAGTATATAAATAGGCAAGATGATTCCACTTCTGATATTCTAATAAAAAATTAACTTTATAATCAAGATACAATATGACTAAGGAACTTTCCAGGTAACACGCATTTTCAAAACATGTGACTTGAATTTGCACATGAAATAAATGAAAACATTGTAACATTTATAGGATAAAAACCTAGAAATGTTGGATATAACTAAAAACTGCCCTTTCAAATTAGCAATGACCACGCTTTCTTTTTACATTATCTTCTTTAGTCTCATAAACCACATCTGTGAAAGCAGGCTGTTGGACATATACTGATTCTGTGCTAACACACAAATGAAAGGCTCAAACTTCAAACTACTGTAGAAAAGAAACTATACCACTCAATTCAGCGTGTCTCGCTTTCGTTTTGCATAACAGAATTTCAATTCCAGAGTATGTTTCACAGTTCACTATAGAAATTCATAACTTAAAAATGTACATAGGAGTGAAAAAACAGAATTCTTAAGGCTATCAGAGAATAATTATCAAATATGTTATTAAAAAGAAGGTTCATATTAAAAATCTCAATAAGAAAATGAGATATTTATAGGACAATTAAAATTCTTTATCTTCTGGTTGTCTTTCAGATGTTTTAGTCCATGAATCACTAGTTTCCAATAACCATGGCAGTCTTATTTTTATTTAGTAGATCAAAGGTATTCTGAAGCATAATAAGTGAGCTCTTCAGCTGCAAACAAAAATTTCAAAAATCAGATTGTATAAATTTTTCTGATTATTGTATGCCAAAAGCTTACAATACCATTCATAAAATTTTGTTCGTATGATAAACATTGAACAAAATAAAACATTGACTCAAACCCCTGATTCTAGAATATCTGCTGTGGATATGATTGTTACAGAGTTTTTTCCACTGGCTAGAGTACTGCATTTCTTTCTACCTTTTTTTTTGTGGTTTTTTTTTTTTTTTTTTTTGTACTAGGTATCAAACTCATGACCTCACATTTTCCAGGCGGGTGCTGTGCCGTTAAGCTATATCCCTGCCCCTCTTCCTGCTTCTGAACAGTGGAACCTTGAGCTGTGACTCGCCTGACATACAAACAATTTGGTTTTAACTTATGACCAAAGTCTTGAGTTGTTATTACCCGAATGGTGGCCACATCTGCTTCCAGCTGGTCTGAGACAGATTAACCCTTAAAGGATGCTGGGAAGAACTTTACGACATCCTTTCCTGTTTGAGTTAATTGAGAAATCCTGGGCTGATGTCTCTCTAAGGACACTGAGATCTGCCTGTGCAGAGAGAGACTTTGAAGGCCGTGGAGAGGAGCCTGAAAATTCAACTGACAACTTGAGCTATCATCAGCCCTCAGAATGAATTGAGTTCGCAAGTCAAGGGTCCTCTGTATATTCTACCTTCCATACGGCTTATTAATCAGATTATCCAAAGTGTAAGGCTTGTTTTTGTTACTTTCTCTTCACAGTCCCCTAAACAACTCAAGTTCTACTGCTGGGTCATTCCTTGCTATTATGCTCGTATTCCTCTTTGCTTATCTAAAAATTATCCATATCTCCAATATCTCTATGTAGTTTTCTCTAAACGCCCTGCCTCTAAACTCTCAGATCATTACCTTTACTACTTAGCAATGTGAAACTTAATTTTGTACTTTTTTATAGTCTTTAGCAATACACATGCACATCTGACTTCTTTTAATAAAACTGTAAGCAACTTGAGATCCAGAAACATATCTTCATTCAGCAATTATTTATTACTTATCTGTTGCATGCTGGGCAATATAATAAGCACTGAGTATTCAATGCTGACCCATAATGGCTCTTTGCATTCCCAGAATGTACAAACTAGTGAGGGATGAACTAAAATAAGTACATACATAAAGATAAATACTGTGTTCCATTTTTTGACTTGAGTATCATTTTCCAAAATGAGGTCCACTAGAAGAAAATTAAATTTGAGCCTGGAGGAAAACTGAACTCAGCATGATCAGTTTGGCATGCTGCTGGTCATCCAGGTAAAGACACTAAAGAGGCAAGTGACTGCCTGAGCCCAGAGCTCAGGGAAGAAACACAGATTTGGGAACTGCCATTGTTTAATGTGTCCCCTTCAAAATTCATGTTGAAATGTAATCCCTAGGGTAACAGTAGTAAGAAGTATTGCCTTTGAGAGGAAAGGTAATAAAGGCTTTGCACTCATGAATAGATTCTTACAAAAGGGCTGAAGGGAATCAGCAAGGTCCCTTTTATGCCCTTTGGTCCCTTCTGCTCTGTAACAACACCTGGATGGCACCATTTATGAGGAATGGGCTGTGAATCTGCCAGTGGCTTGATCTTGGATGGCCCAGCATCTAGAATTGAAAATATCTGCTTAAAAATAGTCAGTCTCAAGCCGGGAGCCGGGCGTGGTGGCGCACGCCTTTAATCCCAGCACTTGGGAGGCTGAGGTAGGCGGAGCGTTGTGAGTTTGAGGCCCGGCTTGGGCTACAACGCGAGCGCAAGGCCGGCCTGAGCTACACAGTGCGACCCTGCCTCAAAAAGCCAGGGCCTGGAGTTTGGCTCAGTGCCTTAAGCGCCTGCCCTGGCAGGTGCGTGGTTGTGAGTTCAATCCCTGGTGCCACAAAAAAAAAAAACATAGTCTCAGGGATTTTGTTATAGTAGCACAAATGGACTAAGATAACAATCATAAGTAGACCTAGAGTGATTATTTAAAGTTAAGGAAGTGGTGAGATAACCTAAAGGGAAGGCAATAGAGAAGGAAAGAGAATCTTACAAATTCTCTTTCAACAAACATTTGGACCAGGGAAAGGTCAAGTAAAGGAGATAATCTTAACCAGCAAAAAGTTGTACATTATTCTAAATGAAAGACGCCAGTCACAAAATGCCACATATTCTGTAAGCTACTTACATGAACTGTCTTAAATAGGCAAATGTGTACTGATGGAAAGTAGATTGGTGGGTGCCAGGGTAAAGGGAGCAATTGCTAGTGGCCACAGCGTTTCTTTTGGGCTCATACAAATATTCAGGAAACAGTGGTGATGAGTGCACAACTTTGTGAATATACTAAAAGTTCTTTAAAATGTGAGTTTTATATATGTGAAATACATCACAATAGAGCTGAGTTTTTACAAAATTGTTAAGGCAAGATTACATACATTTAAAGAAAGGGAGTAGTCAGTCAAATGCTGACACTGTAAGATGAATACTATAAAAGGTATATTATTTTTACACATGAGAGATTCTTATATCAATATCAATGGAGGAAATTATGGGAGAAAAAAATCAGACACGAGTGAGCTGAAGAGTAAAGTTCCTGAAAGCATAATAAAGGGATTTTTTAAAGGCATAAATCCACAGAGCAGAAAAAAGAGGAAAGAAGAAAACAGTAACACAACTTTGGAAACTAGAAATCACATGGGTAACTTACCTGGCTTGAGGGAAAGAAAGGTCCTAAACTAACAGCAGGGAATGCAGACCACCAACAAAAGTAACCTGGAAGAATCTTCATCAGGTGTGGGTGGGCCGGAAGAAGGGGCCAAAATAAGAAGGATTGGATAAAACTTTGGATACATGATATGTCCTACTATGTAGGCAGAACTCTAGAATTTTATTTTCTGGACAAGATAAAACAAAGGTCTCTGGCTGTCTGGCCTGCATTGGTAAGACAGTGATACCATAGCAAAAAATGATGAAAAACTGTGTAGTGAACTATCCTGTCCTATCCCTTCTGCCCGTCCTCCCCATCTCTTCTACTGAGCTCCTAAAAATACCAGTGGCTATCCTTAACCCTCCAGGAGAATAAGTGTCTTCTCTGTGGAACTGACCATCTTCTGGCAAACTGACTTGAAGGTAATGGTATCAGGATTTCTCAACCATCCATTGCAGCCAGATCTATAGAGGAGTTCATGGTACTCCAGCCCAATTCATCTGTTAAGAGCCTCCATCATGATCCACACATGCAGACAACTGAGGACTACCAGATATCTAGAGATCCTCTCAAGACAGAAACCAAGAGGAAGGGAAAGAATTGTGATGGAAAATGAGTATGTAAGAAGAAAAAATTTAACTGTCAGTAATATCCTCAGAGAGCTAAACATAATATAGTTTTAAAAATTACAGCACTACAAAAAAGAAACGATTCAGAAAAATAATAGCTCTTTGAAATTAAAAATGTTAACAATAATTGGAAAACTTAATAGAAGAATTTAATGATAAAGTTGAGGATATCTCTCAAGAAGTAGGACAAAAATGCAAAATGATGGAAGCTAGAAAAGAATGATTATACAACCCACCAGAAGGCTGACATCTAAATATAGGAATTGTAGAAAGTCAGGGGAGAGAAAATAGAGGGGAGATAATCATCAACTACATGATTTAAGAAAATTTCCAGAACCATACAACGTGAATTTTCAAATTAAAGACTCAGGAAGGTTAACTGACTTTAAATTCTGAATAGTAACATTGGAAGGCAAAAGACAATGAAGAAATGCCTTCTAAGTTCTGAAAGGAACATTATTTCCAACCTAAAATCCTATTTCCAACCAAACCATTAATCAAGAGAAAGAAGAGTATATTTTTTTTTTCAAATAACTGAACTCGAAGTATTTACCTCCACACTCTCCTGGGAAGCTCCTCGAGAATGTGCTCCATTAAAGCAATATATATCTCAGTGGTAGGGTGCTTACCTAGCGATGTGGGAAGCCCTATATCTGGCCCCAATATTGGCAAAAATAAAGGAGAAAGGAAAGCACGGGACACAGGAAGCAGAAAAGACAGGTAACAAGAATCTCCAAATGACTTCATTGAGAAGACAGTAGGAATCTGAAATATATGGGCGGGGAGGGGGGGAGCGGGGCGGTGAGAGGTAAGAAAGGAAATCAAATCCTTGTTTTCTATAATAGAAAGTCAAAAGATAATGTCTAAAGCTGGAAAAACTCAAGAAATGGAGAAAAGGGTGCCGAGATTGCCATTTTTGTGAACAAATATTGTGGACTAAATTAACTCTTTATGGGAACAATTGATTTTGATGAAGATAAGTGGATGGGTTATGAAAAATAAACTAGTGAGAGCCAGAGTAGGCAACTCTGAACAAGCCTATGAAAGGAGGTAGACAGAAATAAGTAAATAAAGAGGGATGTGGGTAAAGTGTGTTAGTATAGGAGTAACGGAGCAGGGTCACATGCTGATGGTAACCATTTAGCTGATGAGGGAGACTGAGAATGAATGGAGAAGTAGAGAAGCGATAGATGGAGCTAACATATGCTGGGACTTGCTTCCCATAGGCAAAGCACGCTTCTAATATTTGACAAGAGGAGGATTTTAGGTGAGCTTATAGAAGAAGGAAGTTTCTCTTTTCTTCATAAATCATAATCATTAGTTGGGAATGAGGAGAAAATGGAGGAGATGATGAGTGAGAATATGACAACTCTTTGCTTAGGGTGGGAGGAAAAATTCATAAGGAACTGCAGGTACGCACACCTGAAGAGTGTCTAGCCAAAGCTGCCCCTTCCGTGCCCATGTTATCCTAAACAATGCTCGGTAATTGAATCTCTCTTAAAAACAAGTATATACATAGAAGAAAAGATGGAAGGAAATAAAATATTAGCAGTGATTGGGTCAGAATGTAGAACTATGTTCTCTTCTACTAGTCGCAGTTTTTCCATGATGAAAGCAAGCATGCCAAGCACAGTGGTGCACACCTATAACCCTAGCAGTTGGGAAGCTGAACCAGGAGGATCCCACTGAGTCCAAGGTCAGCCTGGGCTACACAGTGAGTTCAAGGTCAGCCTGAACTACACAGCGAGACCCTATGTCAAAAAATAAATAAATAAATAATAAGTAAGGTGGGTATGGTGTGCATGCCTGTAACTTCAGTACTCTGGAGGCTGAGGTAGGATTGTTGTAAGTTTGAGACCAACCTGGGCTACAAAGTGAGCTCAAGGCCAGCCTGAACTGCAAAACAAGACCCTGTCTCAAAAAGACAAAAAGCAAACAAACAACAAAAAAAGTAAAAATGCAAGCAAGCACGTATTATATTCATAATGGAAATATTAATCTTTATTTTTCACGGGGATTCCTAAGTTTTGGTTCATGAAACTAAGCAACATATATTGCTGATACTATGGTCAAGATCATAGCAAAACACTGAAATAATCTGTGTTACTTTCCATGAAGAACCGATAAAACATGCACAATTACACAGTTGAGCCCTATGCAGCTATTAAGAGAGGAAGTTCTCTATGTACTAACATAGAAGTATTCCAATATATATGGTTAAAAGATTAAAGCCAAATAATGAAAAGTATGTACAGTAGCTACCATTTTATAGGAAGTTAATTTTAAGCATATAATTCTGTCTAGGAAGGTCAATGAAAAGAATGAAACAGGTGATACGGAAACACCTTCAAAATCTATTACTAACAAAATCGAAGGTATTCAACTCTTTTGCAGGAAAAAAAAACTCAAGTGCATATGTATGTAATATGTATAATGCAGAAACTTTCTTCAAATACTGATAAACATTCTCATAACCAGAGCAACTGATCACACTGGTACACAGGTACTAAACACCGCAGTGCCACAGTCTGCCTACCTGCTGGAGCATCACTATGGAATCTCGGAGCACTCCTTTTAAACGGTGGGCCTGATCTTGGTCCTTCTGACCAGTTTCTGCTCTTAAGACTTTATCAGAAGCTAAACTGAAAGAGAAACAACATCTTTAAAATAAAGAGATCAGCTTATAATCCTTCAGTTCCAAACTTTCAGTGCCCCCATCAACTGTAAACAAAACACAAAACTGAACAACAAAGAATCTACTTATGACTACAGAATTTCTGAAACTGGAATTAGATTATGTACAACTAAGGAGCTACTGAAATAATACGGTGAAAATACGTGGGGGTGGGAGACTTACTTTAAAGATTTCTCTTCTTGGAGGTGGATACGGTAAAAGGACTGAGCAGCATATTCAATCTTTGACAACTTCAGAAACAGTGTCACATTCAACAAAACTAGCAACATCAAACTAGGCAGAGCAAATTATACATGGTTAATCCACATTTATCCAGGCCTCATGCAATGCTAGTGCAGAATATACGTGCAAAAGCTTCAAAAATGGATATGATCCAGACTATTTTCCCATTATTTAAATAAATTATTCCTATTTCATTGTATAAAATAACTAAGGCATTAAGCAGATTCTAAAGAAAAAGAAAGTAACTAGTAACAAGTAACAATAAAAGTCCTTCAATATCCCCAACTCGCAGGTTGAGGATGTCTCTGACATCTCTCCTCTGCTGGCAATTCCAGCCAGTGCTGATGTGGACCACCGGCTCAGAAATATACCAGGTAAGCTTCCAGGATATTTTTGGGTACTTTGGCTTAGCAATTACCTACTCACAATGCTGCATTTCAAAAAGAAAATGAAGATCAATATAAAGCTGATTTTAGGTAGATCATGACGCATCTTATTCCCAGGAGAAGCAAAAAAACTACGTGTGTGTGTGTGTGTGTGTGTGTGCGCGTGTGTGTACGTTTCTTCTCATTTATAATGGGTAAAGAAATCCCAAATATGCATTAGTAATATCAAATATAAAATGGTACATGTTAAGTGAACTTAATGTATTGGTTTTCACAGCAAACCTTCACAAGAATGGGTTCATACATGACTACACATATATATAAATACAGAGGACTGAGGGTGTAGCTCAGTGGCAGAGCTCTTGCTTAACATGCACAAGGCCCTGGGTTCAATCCCCAATACAGCAAAAAGAAAAACAACAATAAAATATTACATGCTAAATGAATTCAGTACACTGGTTTTCACAGCAGATGTTCAAGTAAATGAATCTATAACTTCACATACATACATGCAAATATATAGACAGCATCATTATCTCTGTATTTATCTTTTTCTGTTAAAATATTAACCTACCTTAAAAAATATATAATGGGGTCATGGATGTAGCTCAGTGGTAGAACACTTGCCTAGCATGTAAAAGGCCCTGAGTTTGATCCCCAATACTATCAAAAAGTAGTATGTGTATAGTACGCATGTATGTATATACTACTTCAAGGTCAATATTAGGTTTTTGTATAACTATTCAGCAAAAAGAGGATTTAAGAAAAAAACTTACGACTAGAAAAAAAATTGTATCTATAAAGTTACTATGGCATTGAAATAGTATATAAATCAGTAATTCAATATTTAAGTATAAATTTTCTGTGAAGTAATGCAAAATGACATTGATAATATTACAAAATTGTTGTGACAAAACAGAATATGAAACTTCTATAAAACTCAAAGAAATAGCAAATATTTTCTAAAATCTATAATGAGAAAAACTGAGATAAAGAGTTTCATTCCAGGCCGGGCAAGGTGGCACACACCTGTAATCCCAACACTCAGCAGGCTGAGGCAGGAAGACTTCTGTGAGTTTGAGGCCAACCTCAGCTACAAAGTGAGTTCATGGCCAGCCTGAAAGCAAAGTGAGACCTTGTCTCAAAAGAGAAAAAAAAAAAAGAATTCCATTCCGAAAAGTTATTACCCAGACTATATCACTGTGTCAACAAATTCAATTGATCTAAGAGATCAACTTATTTAAAATTAATGCAGAACCATGAGGATATTAGTACTCTAGAAATGATTGGCCAAGTAGATTCACATAGTGTGCCCTGAGATTCAGACTAATTGCCCCATTACCCTGAGATTCAGACTAACTGCCCCATTACTTTTTACCATGTGATACAGTGTTTGCATCAGAATAACCTGGATTTTGTGCTTTAAAATACTGATTCCTGATCTGTAAAGTGAAAGTCTATTGACTCAAAACCTTTTCCTCAACCTCTGGAATTTAGGGTCAAGAAATCTAAATTTTAGCAAGCTCCCCAAGTGATTGTTATACACAGTAAAAGATAAGAACCACTGAGGGTAAAATAGAATTTGGGGGGACTTTATCAGCATGTGTATATAAATATTTGCTTTAAATTTATAGAGCTTCCCACTGAAACTATGATAGTAGAAATAAGCCAGACAGGTTACAAAATAAAGACATTTGTTGAATATGTACTTTGTATTCCTTCAAATTTAACAATTCTGAAAATTGTACATCAAAAACTATTCTATTTTAGGCCAACATTCATCAAATAGTGGTAATTTCTACCCAATAATATTCATTTGGGAACCAGTTAAAAGTAAATGAAGACACAAGTAAAATAAGGATTCACAACAAACACTTACAAAATATTCATCATCACAATGAGAGCAATGTTAAAGCTTTCCATTTCCTTTTTTTTTCCTGTAGATCATAAGAAAAAGGCTGTATTAGAGTGAGGGTTGTGATTATAACTGATAAAAATTTAATATTTGAAAAGAACTGGAAAAGAGATTTTTTAAATTATTTGTAAAGACAAAGTAGTTTAGGGAAAATTCTCTGAACCTCATTTTTGATTTCTGGTATCTTGAATAATATGAAACAAGTCCACAATGAGAAAGCCAACAGCAAGCTTTGAGTATAATTTACCCTAAAATTAAATAAGCAATTCAATACAGCATGTACGGCATACAGCTAAGTACTATCTCTGCAAATAATAACTAAGTTTTGTTTATGTACAGTGTTTTACTCCTTTAAAAAATCCATATCTGTTCACTGTTGTCTAAACTTCAATAGTGAAAAAATATATTCACACAAAGATATAAACCTAAAGAGAATTTGATGACGTAGGAGGATGAGAAGGTACGACAGCTTTATAGCTCTGAGAGGAGACAATAACAGTAGGGGCAAGACATCTTTACAATTTGGAGAGTAGGAATAATAAAAGTCAAATTCCATCTTTACAGTTTTCACGCTGGACCTGAAAGTGCCCAAGAGCAGTGCACTCAAAGGTAGAAATCAAATGTTCGTGGGTGCTGGGCAGAAACAATGCGGGAAGCGGCCCAGGAGCAGGAGCCTGGTGGGTGTGGTGGGGTCTGCGGCCGGCGAACCAGCACACACAGTCTGAAGATGCCACGCAGGGATTCGGCTAGTGGGCTGTCAGATCTGAGTTTTTACATAAAAATCTCCAATTTTAAAAAGGTTTGTGGATCAAATAAGTTACTACTATTGGTCATATGCTTGACATTTTGCAACTGTTTCGTTACACTTATATACTAATTTTTAATAACTGAATATGATACAGATTATCAAAGAGAACGGGAGAAATTCGGAACTCCTGACTTATCAATAAGCTGAGATATTTCATCTGTTGACAAGTGACAGCTACCTGGAGTATCTCCTTTGGTGTCCAAGCTCGCATCTCCCGAGGAACGCTGCGGGGGAAGCTTTGGAACTGTCTCCGCTACCCGGGTGTGTGTTCGCCTTCTCCTTCGTAGGCCACTGAGTTTTCCGGCATCTTCCATGGACTGATTTAACATAGATTCTTCCACTGATAACGCTGATTCTAAGAAACATTTTTTTAAAAATATAATTTTTAGAAATAGGGAAACTTCCAACTACGGATTAAAAAGGTGCTTTTTTAAGCCTTGATAACTTTATTTCTAAGGTTTTATGGCCTGCTTTCAAAACTCCTTTTTTTTTTTTTTTTTGGCGGTACCGGGGATTGAACTCAACCTCGCGCCTGTCAGGCAGGCGCTTAGGTCACTGAGCCAAACTCCCGGCCCTGGTTTTTTGAGGCAGCATCGCACTATGTAGCTCTAGCCGGCCTTGCGCTCGCGTTGTAGCCCAAGCTGGCCTCGAACTCACAACACACCTCCTACGTCAGCCTCCCGAGTGCTGGGATTAAAGGCATGCGCCACCACGCCCGGCTGCATTCAAACTTCTAATAAAAACTTTACTGGTACAATGACCCAATAATGACATTTCATTGTTCTAGGAAGACTGTATATTAAACAATATTGAGGTCATCAGTGCAAATATACCACGTGCTATGTTAAATACTAATGTAATAGTTGCAGTTATGGAAAGAACAGGCCATCCACTTACACTGGATCATTAGTAAGATTTTCAAGATAGGTTATGGTACTTATAAACCTCAAAGGAAGGAGAAGCATATTATAGTTCTAATTTTCAATGAGGGTTTACAAGAAAGAAAGCACTAGTAAAGAAAATCTGCAAACCACCTAAAAATCCCATTTTTTGGTCATACATGTCATTCTTTTCCTTCATCTGAGTTCTTGTTAGAAACTCATTATCCAGTGGCCAAACTAATTTTTGAGTTTCATTTTCTCTGTTTCTGATGTATTTAACAATGAAACAGCCAAAGAGAAAAAAGCTAGAAAAATAAGTAACTAATAAACTAAACAATCTTTTTTTGTTTGTTTTTTGTTTTGTTTTGTTTCATTTTGTTTTTGAGACAGTGTCTCACTCTCTAGTTCAGGCCAGTCTTGAACTTGTGATCCTTCTGCCTAAGCCAGTCTTGAACTTGTGGTGGTCCTTCTGCCTCAGCCTCTCAAGTACTGGGATTAGAGGCATGCATGACCACACCTGGCTTAAACAATAAAATCTTAAGATACCCTGAGCTGAACTTCAGCTTTTCTTCAACTAAAATTATGGTCAAATATTTATAGATTTCTTATGTACATATGAAAAAGATTCTAAACATTACAACAGCTATATCACTTCCTCAGCCAACTGCCAGTACCTACCTCCACCAAATCCACACATGTGCATAACACCTCTGCTAAGTGGGCCTGCAGCCCAGGAAAGCTGCGCCCTGAAGGGAGGTTTGTGCCCAAGGGCTCCCCGGGTCCTAGAGAGCACACAGTGTATGTGAGCTGGTCATGTAATCCCTCACTGCAGTCAGCTTTCTAGGCTCCTTCCTGAGGCAGTGAGTATAACAGCTCTGAAGTGTGTAGTCATGGACAAATCACTTAACCATGTTGTGTTTTAAATTCCTCTTCAGTGAAATGGAAAAAAAGAATTATACCTACTTCACAGGGTTGTCATGAGTGCGAAATGAGTTAATATTTATGAAGCACATAACATCTTGTATGCCTGGCATATAAGCACCATGTAAGTGTTTCCTAGACAAACAAAAATGGAAACTTTTGAAATCCCACAGGTGGTAGAACAAGTTGCGGAGTCGGAAACAGCTGTTTCAGTGAGAGCCGATCCAACATCACCTACCAGCTCCTACTATGAATCCAAATGAAGAACCCATCTATTTCATTAAAAAGCGCTACCTTCAGAAAAACAGATTCATCAAAAACGATACAAACCAAGCTGTCTGAAATAGCGCTCCAGTGAACCCCAAGAATTCTTCTCAATTAAAGATTTGATCAGGCCCCATGGTTGTTTTTTGTATTTTACATCCGTGGAAACTCTAACAGGATAAGAGGAAAAGAAGATGATGTATTTAAGAACAGACCATGGTTATATTAATACTGCAATTAAATGTAAGGTTACATTACGTGGAAAGTCAACAGGATGCAAAGTCATCAAACTATAAAAGAAAATTTGTACACTGATAATGGTTTCTTTAAAAAACTACTGAGAGCTGCTAGTAACTTCATCAAATTGTCCTTCTAAGTGAGTACATGCCATTTTGTCACTTTACTTTCTGTAGCCCTGAATTTGCCTTAGCAAGCAAGGCTCCAAATACACGCTAAATTTTCTAAATGCCTCATATAAAAAATCTCTAGAGGTCACATGCTAGCTGAAAGTGACTACATTAACTAGGACAGGCCATGACTCCTTAATACTCCAACACTTCTCCTTTCCCACTGTAGCAGTTACTGTTTACCATGTGCTCCCCCAGAACTCCCGGGACCCCTTGCCCATAGACAGGGCCGTGTGACTCGCCCAATGAAGCATGAGCACATTCCTACAGCCCTCTATTAGCAGCTGAAATGCCCTCGTTCTGGACTGTGTGGCACAGGATGAAAAAACCTTCAACTGGAGTCCTGGACATGTAATTTTGACAAAAATAAAACTCTGTTGTATAAAGCTAAGAACTCAGAATTTTTCAATGTTACTAAAGCATATCTAGCCTACTCTAACACAGTCATTTGCAGTATCTCACCTTAGCCTGCATTTCTGTTTTGAAGATCGAATGATACAGTATCTGTTCAGGGTATAGAAGTAATCATGGTAAGGGACATCATGGGTCAGTACTTCTGAGTCTACTAAATAAAATTGTGCTTCCCGACTTTCTTTATACAGTGTCTGCCAAAATAAGATTTAAAAAAATTTGCATGCACATTTTTAACATTTTTACATTTCCTGGCAATTTGGCATATACTCGAATTTCTTCTCAGAAATTACAAGACATCAGAAGTCTATATACAAGCTATAAGAGCCCCCATGTTGGCTATACTGCTATGAACTGAGAAAAGACCTGCAGAAACAAGTCTTTTGCCACTCTTGTCATTTCACTGATAACTGATACTTTCTGTTAGGCTGAAAGAAAAGAACCATATAATCCCTTATAAAAGTTTCATAACTTCATGTTAGGGGATAATTCAAGAATTAATTGAATTATAACAAGGTCCTGCCCCCAAATGTATAAAAGGTTAATAAAACCACCCCCCCCAAAAAAAAAACACACAAAAAAAACCAAAAAAAAGGGTACAGGGCAAATGAATAAAATGTCACTTTTCCTAAACAGGACCTAAAGTGGCTATCAGCTGAACCAATTTTTCTCATTTTAACCACACTTTTTCTACCTATCTTCTAAGGGAAGAAGGAGATTCAACAGTTATCAAAAATTGCAGTCTACCAAAATGCCAAAATTTTCTTGAACTTTTGACAATCTTTAAACTTTTTTAAAAGGTAAGACATCACGTTTTAAACACGCATGCACAAAGCTGCAAGAGCAGGCCCCGCTCAGATATTAATAGTAGCTGCAAAACAGATGCACTGCACCTCAGTGCAAACTGCTCAAACACAAAACTACTCCAAGTGAGCTCTCAGGGCTATTAAAGAAGAGCATTCAATAGCTAATCTTTAGTTTTGTGAATTCAACCTCTTCCCGCAGTAACTGTCTAGCTATTTAGCCCTAACCTTTTACATGATGCTGTAATAAATCAGATTTTAGAAATAGACTTTAGGCAGGGCATGGTGGTGCACGCCTATAATCCCAGCACTCAGGAAGCTGAGGCAGGAGGATCATTACATGTGCGAGACCAGCCTGGGCTACAAAGTGAGCTCAAGGCCAGCTGAACTGCATAGTGAGACCCTGTCTCAAAAAGACAAAATAATAATAATAATAATAAAAAATATATATATGCATATATACTTTGAAAAACCTTTTATTATGGAAAAAGTATGAACATGCACAAGAGTAACTTCAGCACTAACTACTGCCTGATCTTGTTTCATCTGTTGCCCTTCCCCATATTCGTTCCCTTCACCACTATCCTCTGCCTGGCTAGTTTTAAAAGAAATTCTAGGCATCAGTATAATTTCATCCACAAACATTTGGCACATTTCTTTTTGAAGTCTTCAGTATATCACTTCAAAAAGTAAGTACTGTTTGTTAAAACAAACAACACCATCTCACACATAACAAAGTAACAAGTCCTCAAATCTCATAAATACCTTATGGGATTAGGATTGGGTTCATAATGGTTTTCTATAATCTGTAACGGTTTCTCCTCCCCCTTTTTTCCCTTGACATTTATTTGCTGAAATTATCTTGTAAACCGGTGACTCTGAGAGGCATGCTCTCTTGCCACGTGCATGATGCTTTTGGAATACCGTCAGAATAGACATACCTGCTTTTCAGTAGCAGAAGTACATTTTCCAGTAAGGGGATTATTAAGGACTATAGTATAGGTCATGGTTCTCAATTGATCACCTCCAGATTCTATAGTCCAAGGAGTAGATACTACATCTAATAACAGCAAACATAAAATAAGTTAGTTCCGGAAATCTAGAACTGAAGGGTGTGACTTCAAATGGAATCAAAGGGGTAGATTTAGAATTAAATTTTTATTTTTGACCAGTCCTAACCCCTTAAAACTATACACTTAACATTAAAAAGAGATTAAATGTGAGACACTCTTCTTAGATATAACATGTACACATCTCTGAAACACTTATTTCTAAATTGTTTTCTGTTAATCAACTTTTTCTTTTGTAGAAGATAAAAGTTACTTCCTGTGTAGACTTCTTTTTAAAGTTCCTAGGACCTATGGAGAGGGACAAAACAACACTTCAATATACCATCCTTGAGGACGAAACTTTGAAAGTCACTTGTTATTGTGCAACAATGACTTCAATGTCCACCTGTGGAGAAATCACATCAGTGTTATGAGAAATCATGGATGTGAGTGACTTCTCTGCCAAAATCTTTCATCAAGATGACAGCATATAAATCCTTATATTTCATATAACTTTTTCGTATTAACAAAGCCATAGGATCATCACCCTATGTTTCTGGCGGAATCTTGGCCAAATTCTCTTTTATTTACTTAGGAACAACAGAATGAGTACAAACACACTTTGAATAGAAATATAGCTTTACGACAGCACCATACAGTGAAGATCATTTCATGCAAGCCAAAAGTTAGTTAAGTACAGATAAAAACAGTATGAACTCCATTCAAAGAGCTAAACAGATTATCTAATGCTGCTACACAAATGGATGGAAGTAGGCAACTACTCAGCATGTTTGGAGGCTGTTCACCAAATTCTAAAATATAGAAGCCTTTATCTCATCAATTACCCACAGTCAAAAGAAGGAAGCAAGGCTTTAGGATACAGCCAGTTTCATTCAACTTCTCTTACACAGCTAGGCCTAGGGACTTAATATGGGATCTTGAAACTGCTTTTTTAGTATCTGGAAAGATCTTACAACTAAATTAAAAAGAAAGCATCAGAAACCATGGAACCTATCATCCAGCATTTGCTGTAACAGTGATTCATTTAGGTGTACATGAAATAAGAACATACAATTAATTCCAAAAATTCTTTGCTGTTACTTTGAGACAAGGTCTTGTTATGTAGTTCAGGCTGGCATTTAAGTCACTATGTAGCCCAGGCTGGCCTCAAACTCACAGCAATTCTCCTGCCTCAGCCTCCCAAGCACTAGGGCTACAGGCATGAACCACCACACCTGGCTATCTGAAATACTTTTCCAGACGATTACTTAAGTCATATGTCAGCCTATTTCATAAAAATAATACAATAAGACATTTTTCATTCGAAACAGAATCGAAAGCTATCATTGAATTCTGTTGTTAAACTTTATGCTATTCAATAAAGCAACAATCAACAAAGATCAAACAAAAATATCTATTTTGCCATGTTTATTACACTTGCATTTTTACCAATGTTACTAGCAAGGCCAAATGAGTATCATTTGCTACAACATTACCAAATTAACATCATATTAGAACAGTCAACACTAAAATATGCAGGCGAAGTTCATCTTAACGCTCAAATCTCAAATAAAACTATATAAAATGGCAATAGTAAAGGACACATGAGCCATTTTGATACACTGGAGTATAGTAATTATAAAGCAGAAGTTACAGAACAATTATTTTAAAATGTTTTAAAATAATAAAATTTTTTAATTTGTGGATCTTTACACCCATTAGGATGGCTATTATAGAAAATAGAGAGAAAACAGCAAGAGTTGACAAAGATGTGGAGAAACTAGAATCTCTGTACATTGCAGGTAGGAATGTAATGTGGGGGCAATCATGATGGTAAACAGTATGACTTCAAAAAATTAAACAGTTATCCTATGATGCAGCAATTATAATTCTAGGTATATAGCCAAAAAAGTACACAGAAAGCTGAGGACTTAAACAGATATTTATGCATCAATGTTAATAGCAGAATTATTCACAGTAACTAAAAGATGCAAACAATCTAAATGTCATTAATGGATGAATGAAAAAAAGATGCTTTCTTTATATACACAATTGAATATTCGGCCTTAAAGAGGAATGAAATTTTGTCATATGCTACAACATGGATGGATGAATCATTACATTAATTGTAATAAACCCATCATTAAAAGACAAATATTGTATGATTTGACTTATGTGAGGTGCCTGGAATAGTTAAATTCCCAGACAGAAAGTAGAATGGTGGTCATTAGGAGTTGGGGAGGAAGAAATGGAGTTACTGTTTAATAGGGCCAGAATTTCATTTGAGGATGATGAAAACATTCTGGAGATGGATAGTGGTTGTAGTTAATTGACAATGTGGATACACTGAATGCTTCTGAACTGTACACTTTTTTTTTAAACTGTACATTTTAATGCCTATAATCCCAGCATTCTGGAAGCTGAGGTAGGAGGATTGCTATGAGTTCTAGGCCAGCCTGGGCTACATAAATGAGTTCAAGGCCAACCTAAACTACATAGAGACCTGTCCCAAAACAAAGAAAACAAAAAGAAATACAACTTTGATTATCAGATAACAGGTCCAAGGACAGCAGCATGGATTGCAGGCATGAGCAAATTCTCTTTTGGGGAAAAGCTTCTGACAAATTTTACATCTAGCTTGCAACATACCTATAACTGCTCACATTTGAAATTAGCCCTACACTTTTGCTTTCCAGCACCATTTACGATTATCAGATACCAAATACAGTCACCCATATAGAAGCCAGACATGATATTAGACAACAAATACAGTTACGTTTCAAGACACAAAACTTCCTTTAGTAACAGCATGGAAAAACATGCTACGACTTCATGGGCCCTTTCAGACTTGAAATGGCAGTCCATCAACTTAGAAAGCTAAGGGAAATAATATATCTAACTCTTCTAAAATACCAACTTCTCCAAGTAGAAGTGAATAAAAACAAAATATAAAATAGATTTAGAAGAGATATAAAAGTTAAATATAAACTGTTGAGCAAAGGGGGAAAATTTAGATCTCTTAGTACATTTTTTTATTTCAAGTTTTTTGAGACAGCCTTGCTATATAGTCTGGTCTGGCCTTCAGTTTGCTATGGAGTCCAGGCTGGGCTTGAACTTCAAATCCTCTTGCCTCAGCCTTCCAAGTGTTGAGATTACAGCTGTAGATCACCACTCCCAGCTGTTCTGTCAAGCCACTCATGGTGGTATACACCCGCAACACCAATGCATGGGAGGCTAGTGAGTTCAAGGCCAGTGTGGGCTATATAGCAAGATCCTGTCTCACTCCCCACCCTACCCCCCAAAAAAAGGAAGAGAAGAAAAAGATGATTTACAAGCAAGAAATTTGTGTGTGTGTGTGTGTGTGTGTGCATCTGTTTGTCTGTCTGTCTGAGGACTGAACCCATGATCTTTACACTGAGCTACATCCCCAGCCATTTTTTACTTTTTATTTTGACACAGAGACTTGCTAAGTCACTGAGTTGCCCACGCTGCAGTCAAGCTTGCAGGAATTATAAGTTTAAAACCATAAAACTGTTAATATAATCACAAGAATCAGTATCTGTCAGAAATCTCTTTGCTATTCTACTATGAATAGTGAAAAAATTGATTTTTGTACCTATAATCCATATTAACGACATCACCTATGAGTATATAATTATGTAAAAGTTACAAAAAAAGGAATAACATCTAGTGGTTGATAAAATTATATAATTAAATGTAAACTATAGATATAAACCTAGATTAAAGCTATATTTAAATTGATTAGAGGATAATTTTCTTACTATGTCAAATGGCTTACTTTACATGAATGAATCTCTGCTGTTCTAATTATATAGTAAAGTAAACCACATGCTCCCAAAATTAATAAAGTATCTGGAAATGCTTAAGATATATTCATTTCAAAACTAACTATAAGCTTATTTGAGATATTTGCCACAATAGAACTTTTAACACATGATCAATGAAATCCTTCTTATGAGTATGAACAATTTCCAAAATAAACCTTGAAAAATTTTTCACTAAACTATACCATAGATATTGTAATGTCGAATGTATAGTTCCATGTTAGCAAAGGAAACTCACATGTGTATCATACTAAGACTAAGATACAGTACTTTTATCAGCATCTTAAAAGTTCCCTCCCAGTCTTTACCAACTGGATTCTCAACAACTACTATGCTAACTATGCTAAGTGTAAATACTATACTAACTTTACAAAAAACAAAATATAGCATGTACTCTTGTATCTAGCTTTTAAAATCTCTTTTTTTTTTTCTCAGTAGATGTCTGTGGGATTTATTCATATTGTTTTAAGTACCAGTAGTTTGTTGTTGGTTTTGTTGGTATATAGTACTTGTCTATGGAAACTTATACAATTTGTTTATTCTATTACTGATTGATCTTTGGAATGTCAGCTTGCAGGCATTATAAAAACAATGCAGTAGGCATCACTAACAGTATACATGTACCTTTTATTTGCTATTGCTTTGGTCAAACAGGGTCTCTGTATATAGGTCAGGCTGGCCTTGAACTCACAGTGTAATCCAGGCTATCTTCTAACTCACAGTAATCCTCTGCCTCAGCCTCCCAAGTGCTGGGATTATAGGCATGCCCCACCACTCCTGGATATATATATCCATAATCTGATGAGAATGCACTTAGAAGCAGACCTGCTGGGTCACAGAATTCACACCTGTGGTAGATGCAGCCACACCTTTTATCAAGGTGGCCATTCCGTACCCCACCAGCATCCAGCTCTTCCACAACAGAACTCTTTGAATTGGGTTCAACTCAGTGAATACACACATTAAAGATGCATGAAACCTGAGTTTCCAAAGAATCTGAACTTCATTGTAAATAGCACCTGCCTAATTGACCAATTATACAGTTCGCACGTAAGTTCAACCAAATATTTAAATATCAGTTTATCTATAACCAAAATTAAATCAAAGCATGTCTCTTTATTTTTCTCCTGACAACATAAATCAATTCAGATAGGCCCAACATTCTCAGACTAATAAAATCCCCTACACTTATGATTAGGTAAGAATACAAGAACCAACCTATTATATTTCTAGAACTGAAAAATCTCTGCATAAAACGTGAACTAGTGAAGAGCAATTCAAACATTTTCTCAGCACTGATATGAAAAACACGGTTGATATAAAGTCTTCCTTGAAGATCCTTCTCAGGAATATTTTCTAAAAAAAAAAAAAAAACACAGATCAAAAGAGAAGAAATTAAAGAAAGGCAATTTCAAAGCTTAGGGGGGTTTTGTGTTTTTGTTGTGTTTAAGCACAAAATGGTCTTTAATTAGAATGATCAGCACATTTCAGGACCCTCTTAAAACTCCAAATTAGAGTTATATACATATGCACCATACAATTACACACAAGCATATATTGTTATGTGTAGTTACATACATATGATCAATATTTCAACTGTTGAAATTCAAAAGCCGTAGAAATGTTTAACTGGAATGATTTCAAATCCTCATACCAGTCAAAAGAATATTTCTCAAGTTAATAAAGGCAATAATGCAGCAGATAGGGTGGTATGCACTATGGCCATTACTAGTCCTATCTCTGAATGCTCATTCCTCCAGTAAATGTTAAATCACCCACGCCGATATCTCCTACACTCACTAACTTGTCAACCTGAGTAATTTTTCAACTTGACACTAACTCCCCCAAAATAAGGATCACTATCTTCACCTATTCCCAATAAATACACATTAAAAGAATAGGAAATATTGCTGAAAATATTCTGCAAAGCTGCTAATGTCCAACGGAATTCTACATGATTTTCAGGGAACTCGATAGTCATGATGAAGTTGAAAACTACTGGTGGCAAATGAAGCAGTATCTGCTCACTTTGCCTCCTATTCCCTGAAAACACAGCCCATAATTATATTGTATTTACTATTTTTCAGACACTGTGTTAAGCACCTCACAATCATTGACTCATCCTCCCTGCAATCCTCTGAGAAAAGTGGTGTTGTCATCCTCCTTTCTGTCTTACAGACAAGGAGACTGAGGCGCAGAGAGGCTTGCCGAAGTGCCATGTCTAGTGAGAGACGTGTGCGGAGTGTGAACCCACTCACTTCCGGAAGACACAAATGTAACCTCCGTTTTACACAGCCAGAAAGAGTTGAAGAAATTTTTTTAAAAGAAAGCTAAGAATAGGAGTCAGGCAGGAGAAAGGAAATAGTGAAAAGCAATCCAACGTGAAATTTTAATGATTTAAAGACTGGGATTACTATTTCAAGGATCATGCCCCATCAATACTGAATGAAAACTACAACAAAAGCTCTCCATATTTCTGAAATAAGGCTCCACAAATTATGTCTAAATCATCTGTCAATATTAATCCACAGGAAACAGTCTGGTTAAATAAAAGGACAGTCTGGTCTATGAATCAGAAAAACTCTTCTGTTTATGCCTTGACCCCCATCTATCCCTATTTCTCCCTCATTAAATGATTTGTCTCTCTATTTTGCCACTGGAACAAAGAACTTAGGGATACCAGCTACACACCAATTTACCTTCTCCCTGCAACAATACTGTATGAAGGCAAAAACTATTCACTGAAATTTCAAATAATAGCTCCTTTGGTATAGAAATGAATCACTGAAATTAGGCAATTTGCTGAGGTTTTGTGAGGTAACTTCCCATTAGGCTTAGGAAACAGCTTTTGCTGACATAGAAGTATTATATTCATTATAAAAATAACTCAAATATACACCAAGACAGCAAAACAACTATAGCTGATTCTTTAGATCCTGCTCATTTCTTCAGAGAATTTAGCCTGATTTGTAATTCAATTTTTGATGGCTGATTCACTTGTTTATTATTTCTCACCTGCACTTCCACGTGAGTAAGGAACATGTTGATTTTAGACATTGATGTACATCTAGTACTTGGCACATAAAAAGTGTAAATAACTATTCTTAATGAATAAATTACTAATGAAAATGCTAAAAAATCTTATCATCCATTTTTATAGGACTTTAAATATGCAACCTTTAAAAAAAACTTTCTATTTAGCAATAATTTGAGATTTACAGTTGATAAATTAGGATTTATTCCTCCTGCCCACATCCAAGTTATTTTCCTGTATAAGGATACAACCCAAGATACAGTACTACAATGCATTTCCTTATTAGGTCTCCTTAGTCTGTTCCACTCTTTGACAACTTCTCATTCTTCCTTTGTTTTTTTATGACCTTGACCTTGGTATTTTTTAAATGAGTGAAGGAACATTATCGAACCCAGCAACAGGTTACTATAAAGAATAAATACTATTTCAAATACATCAACTTGAAAGTGGCCAGTGGAAATAGTATAAAGTGAGACAGATAAATACAGGAGAAACACATGGACGTGGATAAAACTTGAAACATATGCTGCCAGTTCTTTGAGGGGATGTAAAACTGTACTAGGGTAGGCATGCAAAAAAGTAGTTGATTGAGGCTTAATTCAGTGACTAAGGACACAAAACCTATTTTCCAAAAACTGGTGATCTGAATCTTTTTGACCCAGGGTATTCTTTACAACTGAAAAACCAAGGTTCAAATGACTGTGTTGTTCAAAAATCTCATATAATCCTGTTGATTCTATTATTTGACCCATGCATACTTAATTGTTTCTTTGCCTTTATCTCCTCCAGACTTAAAGCTGTGTGCCTAGCCAAGATGAAAATGCCTGATGACTACTGAAGGTCTTCAGATAGACCCTCTGTAGAGTACCTCTGAATGCCAATCAACAACTACGGCCCCTTTCAGCCTGAAGAAGCCATATGGGTCATCACCCAATGTTCCCTCATGGAATGTTATAGACAGCTGAGTTAGATAGAATATTATAGGCAGTCAGACAAGGCTGGGCCCTCGAAGGAGCCAGTGTAGAAGACCAAATATCTTGCAACTTTGGAGGGGACAGACACTTCCCTCTGTCAGCCAGATCTCAAGACAAAAGACAAAACAAATGCAACCTCATGATAAGGACAAACATCAGGGATTGATATTCTAAATAGGTATGAATCACCTTGAGGAAGCCATAAAAAGCCACTAATCCAACCCCTACAGGCAAAAGCCCTGTTCCCGCTTGCTGTGTGACTTGCTTTCCTGTTGGATCCCAATTTCATCAATCTTACCTGAGCAATTACACTCATAATCTTATTGGTTGACCATAGTTCTGTCCCACCTCATGCCCACCTTGTGAGTTCCCATTTTTCCACACCTTGGACCCTTCTCACCCCTTGACTTTGCTCTATAAAAGTCCCTAGAAAAGACAGTCTTTGGCAACCCACTCAGGACCCCTTCTGTATCTTTCTTGGACAGAAGCTTTCTTACTCTCAATAAATACATTCTGCTCTTAATTTAAAGAAAGGAAGAAAGAAAGAAAGAAAGAAAGAAAGAAAGAAAGAAAGAAAGCCAGCCTAATATAACTATGCCAGGGTTACCTGGTTTAACTTCTTGGCTGCTTCTCTGACATGCTGGCCTATTTTATGGCTTTTTCTCAGACTTTTTTTTTTTTTTTTTTTTTTTTTTTTGGTACTGGGGAGCAAACTCACAACCTCACACCTGTCAGGCAGGCACTTACACCACTGAGCTAAATCCCCAGCCCTATTTTTTGAGACAGGGTCTCACTATGCAGTTCAGGCTAGCCTTGAACTCCCTTTGTAGCCCAGGCTGGTCTCGAACTCACAATGATCCTCCTGCCTCAGCCTCCCGAGGGCTGGGATGAAAGGTGTGCGCCACCACACCCGGCTCTCCCTGGCTTTCATCAGAAGTCTACTTACCCTCACTTTTATTAGTTAGTAACTAGTAAGAATTCTCTAATATTCTCATTCCTGTTACTCTTTGCTGGCTTGGCCTCTAATTCATTGAATTCTGTCAGCTATACCTCCTGGATTCTCATGTTGCTATTCTTGTGTGTCCTTACCATAGCCTAATCTTTGCTTTAGATTTAGCTACCATTTCTGGAATAAGGGACTTTGCTTAGGAAACTCCAGGATCTGTCACCATGACATCCAGAAGTCTCAGGCCCTCAGCTATCTTAGTCTATTTCCATTCATGGCTCTAACTCTTATCTCCAAATGTTCCACAATACACTCTTCAGTCTTGGTGGGTTCTAAACTGTGTAGTATATGATAAGATCTTTTAAAAAGATGCCAGTCCAGACAATTCTTGTCTAATTTTTCCTGTCTGGGCTTCAATTAGACACCACATCAAGGAGATTGGTCACATCAAAAGAGTGTACTGCTCCCTCCCCAAACTATAGCATACAGGTGTTAGAAAGGGAAAAAGAGAGGTCCTATAATTTTCTCACTCAGTCTCCACACAAAATAGATCAGAATACTCTCATTTTAAACACAGATGTTTGGTTTAAAATAATCTGCCACCATCAGCTCCCTCTAACTACTCCCTACCCATTTCCAAATTTCCTAGGATGGTTTACTACTTTTGACTTTTCTCATTTTTCCCCCAGTTTGTTTACTTATGAAGTGTCTTCAAAAATTTATAACTATAATAAAAAGATTCATTATTATGCCTATCTGGCATATCTGATGAGCCTGAGATCTTGCAACAAACTTAGGGAAAGCAGCAGGAGTACTTGATTTGTGATTTAATTGATAATCTATAAGAAAAGACATTACCCCATAAACCTTAAGGAAAACCTCCGCAAATAGAAGGTTGAGTGTTACATGGAAGTTCTTGTTGCTATAAAGCTAAGCAGCCTTTAAAGAGGCACCAGCAAAGGGCAAAACATGACGAGGCTCATGCGCAATACAGAAATGAAACATCCATTTCACATACACAGCTTTTATGATATGTAGTGCCCCTTCTGCGACTTATCATTAATGCTACTTTTATAGGAACTTGATAATGAAGCTACTTTTTCAGGACCATCTGTAAAAAAGAAGTGGTGAGAAAAACAAGGAAATTCTTGTTTTGGTGTCACTTACCCATTTGGCCACTGGGTGCCAGGGTAGATCTTCCTAAAGCCCTAAGTTCAGGCAGACAGGCTTTAACTAATTTGTGTCCTGCCGCACACTGCAGCGTGCATGTTAATAGCCTCAGTGACACAGACACTACCCTTGATCTTTCCCAATGACTCACCACACTGACTTCATTATCAATTTTTTAAATACCTACTTAATAAGTATGCAAGCCCCAGGTTATTGGTACTAGGTTAGAAAAAGTAGAGAGAAAATGATTTGCTATAAAACTTCCTAAAACAACTACTTTTAATCTTTATTATATTTTCAACCTTTGTCTGTCCCTTTCTTTCTTCCTTTCCTCTCTCTTTTCACTCCATCTTCCCCTCTTCCCCGTTCTCTCTCCTTCATGAGCTAGCATATTTAAAAAAAAAAAAATCAGTGAGCACACAGTGAAAGGGTGACTGTTTACGAGACAGGAGGAAAGTCCTTACCAAAAACCACCTTCATGGGACCTGGGGATCTGGGTCTTCTTGCTTCCATAATGATAAGAAAATAGATTTCTGTTATTTAAGCTTTACAGTCTGTGGTATTTGTTAAGGCAGGACAAAGTGACTAAGAGAACTAATAAGTGTGGACAGGGTGCCCTGGGCAGACTTGGACCCTTCTGTACTTCTCTCCTCTGGGAGGGATCTAGGTGCACAAAGAAGCTGACGGTCAACTAGCTGCATGGCTTTAGATTGAAATTCTTTCATTCTTATTTCCTCTACCAGTACAGTAACAAGCAGCCTGAATAAATTATCAGGTCATTCTACCTATAGAATGTGAGCGTCTTAACCTGGTTGGTATGTAGGAGTGGGCCTGTAGATTTTTACTGACAGGTTTGCTCTTACAGGATACTGCTCCATCTCCACTACCCAAAAGCTTGGAGTTTATAAGCTATAATGTGATAGATATTTTTAAATGCTAGGCTTCGAAAGAAGATGAGTTAGATTTAACAGACTTTCTCCTACTACTTCCTTACTTTCTCCTACTACCACTCCTTTCCTGCCTGGTTCTTTATAGGGTAAGGTTATATCTAACACAACTAAATTCTCAATTTGCATGTACAGTACCTAGTGCAAAGATAAATATTGAAGCATATTTAAAACTTTTAAAAAATTTATTACAAAATTTCTTTACCTTCATCAACTGAATCTGAAGTGCTGCTTTTATCCAGAGAAAGATACTCATTTTTATTCAAGTCCAGTGATCTTGATGGCCCTCTATTCAGCCTCTTTTCTGAAGTTAACAAAGGACTCTTTTTGAGCTGTTTCTCGCTTTGGGGTTCCTCCTTACCTACTCCCTAAAAGGTAAATAATATAACTTAAACATTTTTTAAAACAGCATACAATATAGTGAGAAATTTAATATTAAACATGCTTTGAAATGCTGCTCTTTGAAAAATATTTACAGAATTGTGTTTGTTAGTGTTAAATCACATTTGCAATGGTGCTGACTGTGAGGTCATGATGTATTAGTAACAGACTGTATATCATCCTGAAGAATAATAAACAACACATTGATGAAGAATCTTACACAAAAAGAACTCATAGGAAGTTCACGTTATATAAATTTCTTAAGCAGAAGGGAAAGGGTACAAAGCAGAAAATAATGGAACGGTCAGTTCTTTGGGATGGACAAAGGACAGAAACTTGAACCAGTCAGTCTTCCCAGCCAATGCCTGCCCCTGCATCTCAAGGAAGAGAATTCACCCATCTCTCAAAACCAGAAACTAATGCAGTATGGAGAGATTATCGGTACAAAGTGTACAGTGGAGGAGAGAAGGTTAAAAGAGAAATTAATTTCATAGGAAGTTTAAAGGAGTACAAAGGGCTATGTTTTTAGAAACGAAGAGATTAGGCATTAAAATGTATTCAATATATGATGCTATCTATAGTTTCTGAATAAAGACACATCAATTCTACAATAAGTTAAATGCTAAGCACTAAAGCATGAATGACATTGCTATGATAGTATTCAAGGGTAATGGTATTATAATCAGGCTTAGTAGGATAAGGTAAAAAATCTGTATAAACTATATGGCAAAGTACTTTCTTATACCTGGATTGTGTACACCACATTTCATAAGCGAAACAGATACAAGATTGTATATATAATCGTTCTGCTTTCTGCCCCAGGAGATCCTTGAGCAGCAACGAACAGAGAAGCAGCTCTAGGGAGGATGCAGGCTCTCACTGGCCTACATCAGAAAGTAGAATCACAACTGGGATCCAGGACACAGCTGACTAAAGATTTAGTCTACGCCAATGAGCAGACTGATTCTCCAAGCAGAGATGACTGCTCAAACCACAAGCTGATACACTGGAGAGATGCACATTGTATAGCATGTGCTTACTTAGTAGACAACCCAGGGCTTCTTTAATAGATGCTAACTAGAGTACATGTCTCCACACTTACGTTTCTTCTCCTGTTGGAATTAAACTATATTTCTTAGTATAAAGAATATACATAGATGCATATAGGAAAAATAATACTATTTTAGTGGTTGGTATTTGGTTGATTTTTATGTCTTTATGTATTCCTCTATACTTCACAAAATTTTATAAAAAGTATTAATTGTGTAATTTTAAAATTCATTATTATCTTGAAAAAATATCATTTCTGACTTTTTGTTATTTCCAAGTTTGTTGTAAGTGAAATTAAAATAAAGTAACACACAATCATACTGTTCGTGAATGTACAATGAAAAAAAAGAACCAAGCCGGGCATGGTGGCAGCCAGGCGTGGTGGCGCATACCTTTAATCCCAGCACTTGGGAGGCTGAGGTAGGTGGAGCGTTGTGAGTTCGAGACCGGCTTGGGCTACAATGTGAGCGCAAGGCCGGCCTAAGCTACACAGTGCGACCCTGCCTCAAAAAACCAGGGCCGAGAGTTTGGCTCAGTGACATAAGTGCCTGCCTGACAGGCGCGAGGTTGTGAGTTCAATCCCCGGTGCCGCAAAAAAAAACAAAAAAAAACAAAGTTCTACGTAACTTGTATTTCATAATCTGATGACAGCTATACTAAACATCAATAAATGTATGGTCTTAAAACATTGCTATTCTTCCACATTCCATTCCTTTTCTGAAAGAGAATGCAATTTTTTTTGGTGGGGGGCAAAACCAGGCATGTTGGTGCACGCCTGTAAATCCCAGCACTCGGGAGGCTGAGGCAAGAGGACAGCCTTGAGTTCAAGGCCAGGCTTGGCCACATAGTGAGTTCAAGTTCATCCTGAACTACATAATGAAACCCTGTCTCAAAACACCAAAAAATAAAAAAATTTTAAATATTAAAAACTAGAGGCAAAAACAAACAGGTTAATTACTCCAAGAAGAGGTAGAGAAGACACTGCCAGGTTACTGAAAGGACTCAAGCAGAGATTAGCAGTTCTGAGAACCCAGTTCTCAAAGTCAGACTTTTGCAAAAAGACAAAGGAGACTGCAAGAAATCTCTTTATCTTGTTACCTTCCCCAAGTGAAGTGGTTTCATCTTCTCAGTGAGAGCACACAAAGAGATTAACACAGAATCACATTTCTTGCACTACTAATAAGTCCTTCAATGTCCCTAGATGCCTAAGTTTTTCAAGAAATTCACAGTACAAAACCAGACTGAGGTAGAGGCATGATGGAGGACGGCGCCTAATACAAGTTTATAATGTGCGGGCCTTTCACAGAAAGGTGTTCTCCTTCAGAATTTTTTCAACGTTTACTCAGAGGAGATGCTGGGAGTTCCCTAGACCAAGGCAGAAAAGGACCACTGCTGATCATATGCAGGCTCATTTTCAATTCTAACAGTTATGGTTTTTGGATATTTAATGTGTGCTAGGCACTATTCTAAGAAAAAAAATATACATATATATTCACTTAATTCTTATTTTTAAAATCCTTCGAGTTATTATCTTCATTTTGTAGTTAAGAAAACAAAGGTGAGTTTAAGTAATTAAATTAGTTTCTTTAAGGTCATATAGTAAAAGTAACACGGTAGAATTTGAAGCCAAAGCCATGTTCCAAACCAATAAATTCAACTTAAGCCCCACACTTGGGTCCCCTATCAGGAGAACAAACGCTGTATAACAGAAGCACTCTCAGTTCTCAGAATGTGGTCTTTTATATTATTCTTCACTAAGGAAATGACTCCTTAGGAAAATGACTGATGCTAAGTCTATAGTAAAAAATATACAAAGTGTGTGGGACAGGTTGCAGTGCCAATCAGAAAGGAAATATTATTGGTCATTTCTAAAAGATGAAGCCTTCTTGAGAGAGGAGCTCTTGTTGGCAGAGGGACCAAACTGAGTTTAATAATAGTAATGATGATGATTCAACATGATTGAAACTCCCTGACATTTAAAAACCAACACATTTATAATGATACTTGAAAACATTATCATTGAAAAAAGGAAGAAACTTGCCAACTAACAATAAAACTCAGTAGGCACTTGGATCTGCCTTCTGAAGAAGGCAGCTTAAGTAGCAGGGGTTTAAGAAGCAAACATTGTCATTCAGCCTGCTGCTCAGAGGCTCAGATCCTCATTCAAAACAGATTCTCTCTACCACACACAGTACTCAACCTGGGGAAAATCTTAACCACTACACATTTCTACATCTTTTTTTACTTTTAAATAGTATTTATCCTCCTTATAGATGTTGCTCAGGGGACAGCCTGATAGCTCTGCACTTTACCCAGTTTTGAGCAAAACCATATATTTTCCCATATATAACCTCTTGTATTTGGAGACTTAAACTTTATCTTCTAAAATACAGTAGCAGCCTGATACCCTAAGTGTTTAAATATTTTGTATTCAATGGAAGAAAGATAGCCTCTTTAATAAATGGTGCTGGAAAAACTGACTTTCCACATGCTGAAGACTTAAACTAGACCCATGCCTATCACACACTAAAGGATCTGAATATTAAAACAGAAACACTAAATCTACTGAAAGACAAAGTAGAAAAAAATCTTGAAGACACAGGGGTAGGCAGGGAGTTCATGAACAAAACCAAACTGCATGGGAAATACTTCAAAGAATCAGCAACTGAGATATCATCTTATGAAAAGGTTTCTACACATCAAAAGAAATCATCAACAGAGTGGAAAAGAATCTCACAGATTGGGAAAAAAATTTTTGCCAACAGACCCTCAGATAAAAGACTTCTATCTAGAATGTATCAAGAGTTGAAAAAAGTCAGGCCACCCAAATTCAAAGACCCAATGCAAAAATGGGCATCTGAGATGAATACATACTTCTCAGGTAAAGACATACAAATAGCAAACAAATGAAAAAATGTTCAGCATCATTGGTCATTAGAGAAATGCCAATTAAAACAATGCTGAGATTCCATCTCACTCCAGAAAGAATGGCCAAGATCAAGAAATCAACCAATAACAAATGCTGGTAGGGCTATGGGTAAAAAAGAATCTTTCTGCATTGTTGGTGGGACTGTAGAATGGTACAACCACTGTGGAAATCAGTGTGAAGATTCCTCAAAAAGCTAAGATTAGAGGTCCCATTTGACCTAGCTATCCCCTTTCTGGGCATTTTCCCAGAAGAACTGAAAGCATCAGACCACAGAGATAAATGTGCACCCATGTTTGTAGCAACACAATTTGTAATAGCCACATCTTGGAAACAACCCAAATGCCCATCAACTGAGGAATGGATAAAAAGGATGTATTTTTATACAATGGAGTACTCCTCAGCTATAAAGAAGGATTGACTCGAGGCTTTTATACATAAATGGATGTGACTTGAGACCATACTCATAAATGAAATAAATCAGACTCACATGTGTAAATACTGTTTTTTTGTTTTTTTTGGTACCAGGGATCAAACTCACGACCTTGTGCTTATAAGGCAGGCGCTTGTGCTGCTGAGCTAAATCCCCAGCCCAATGTGTAAATATCATATTGTCTCCCTAGTGTAAGAATCTGAAAGAATAAATAAGATCCAAAGTCTACAATACATATTGTGAAAGGGTAAGAAACTGCTCAAAGGGAAAAAATAACTGGGATAGAGGTAAGGAGAAAAGAAGGAAGGAAAAAGGAAAAAGATATAAATTTGTGTGTGTGTGTGTGTGTGTGTGTGTGTGTATATATATATATATATGATAGCTAAGATGATTATATTACTAATTCTATTAGTTCATGAAAAAGAACAGTTAATAGTCATACAATTTGATCAGTTTTGCATGTCTATATCTGGTAATCTAAGCAACTCTTTTGAAGATAACAATATGCAATATAACAACCATTGTTAAATTCCTATCATCTTGTTTTGAAAGGCCATATTGTTATTATTTTGGGTTTTTTGTTGTTGTTGTAGTTGTTGTTTGTTTGTCTCTTTGTTTTTCTTTTCCGTGTTTTCCCTTTAAAATAAAATTTAAAAAAAGATTTATAGCAAACCTTAAAAAATAAATACTTTGTAGAGTGTACTTTTACATTATGATTACATATTATGATTTTTATATTATGATTAACACATGGCAATATCAGATATATTTTTTAAAGGACAATATATACTAACTCCTTTTGAGGAATTTCCATCTAATGATTCTGTTTCTGAAACTCGACTGACTGATTCACGGGTAGAACTGATGGTCTTGGATAATTTTTCATCTCCTTCCCCACAGTCATCCACACTGCTTCTTCCTGGACTTCTGTAAGAAACACATCACATCATCATAGAAACGTACGCTCCCCCTACATGAAGTTTCTCTTCTATTACAAATCATTGCGACAACAAATAGTTGACTGTAATGTAACAGATAAGCAAGCCTCTACTTATAACAAAAATCTCTTCTTAAATCACATGCAAGTCACCTTGATTCCTGAAAATAAATCAGATACACTCATATGAGAGTCTATAAATTTCAGAAGCCATTAGGAAATTAACAAAGTAAAAGTGGCCACAACAGCAGCTAATCAAATGGATATTGCTTGTTTAAATTTTAGATGTGAACAACCACGAAGCTTTGAAAGGTTCAAGGAGACTAAGCTGGATACCAGCCAGGACCAGAAGACAGTTTTTTTGCTTTGTTTATTCCTTTGTGTTTTCACTGATGAGGATTAAACCCAGGGCCCATAAACATGAGGCAAGCGCATGCCACACAGCCCCAGCTGCAGTCTCAGAAGTTTTACATCTCCTCCCTTCTGACTCAAGGGCACCTGAGATGGCGAAGCCCTCCACATGCGGGAGGGCCCACTGTCTGAGTAAAGAGCCATCCATCAGTCAGGCCCCACTAGATCCTTTCAAATGTAAGAAGGTAAAAGCAATAGCTTCCAAATGATGATAGGGCCAAGTTTACAACAAATGTCCCGGGATCTGCTTTTCCGTTCTCAGGTACAGAAAGAAAGAAGAGCTTCTAAATGTAAAAGGAGCATACCTGATCTAATTTCCAGTGCTCAACCTTATCAGGCAATTATTGTTCCCAAATAATCTTTGTTACATACACTTAAAACTCTCCTAAAATAAAGTAGCAGTCTAAAACTTTATGCAATATTATCTAGAGGAAGGACTAAAAAAGCCAAAGGGTATTTCAACTGTTTTAGTCTGCCCAAATAACATTAAGTCTGCTGTCAAGTCACTCCTGTCTACGGAGAGTGATGGGACTGTAAGAGAGCCAAGCAAGAAATATGGACCTTTGGGAAAAGCAAAACAGCCGAATGTCAGTACTTTCAGATTTTAAAGAATGGAAGTGAGGTATGAAAGAGAGTAAGAGAAGCAGGAGAGGGAAGGAAAGACTGAAAGTGAAGACAAGAAATAGGAAAGAACCAGTGAAATTAAAGTTTGAAACAGATA
>RJWM01013088.1:0-54428 GCA_004363535.1 Dasyprocta punctata | reverse complement strand
TCGCGCCTGCCAGGGCAGGCGCTTAAGGCACTGAGCCTAACTCCCGGCCCTGGATTTTTTGAGGCAGGGTCGCACTATGTAGCTCAGGCCGGCCTTGCGCTCGCGTTGTAGCCCAAGCCGGCCTCGAACTCACAACGCTCCGCCTACCTCAGCCTCCCGAGTGCTGGGATTAAAGGCGTGCGCCACCACGCCCGGCCTCGGCCCTAGTTTTTTGAGGTAGGGTCGCCCTATGTAGCTCAGGCCAGCCTTGCGCTGGCGTTGCAGCCCAAGCATGCCTTGAACTCACAATGCTCCTCCTACCTCAGCCTCCCGAGTGCTGAGATTAAAGGCGTGCACCACCACACCCGGCTTTAAAGTCAGGAGTTTGGAAGAGAGGATATAGCTCAGTGGTAGTGGTAGTGCTTGCTGAGGATGAGCAAGCTCCTGGGTTCAACCCCCAGTCACACACACATACACACACACACACACACACACACACACAGAGTCAGGAGTCTCTCCAGCCTGCATGCTTGCTTTTCACATCCAGCTACCCTGACTGTGTTGGTATGTTGGTGTGCAGTCAGGGACAAAGAAGAGAATGCAGTACTGAGGTTCTCTGCTCACCATTTTTAATTTAGGAGTTTGGGGGTTTAGTACTATGCAGCACTGATCATATTCTGTCTAGGGAGGCTTCTGCTGCTGAATGTTTTGTTCTGGTACCTTATATAGTTTGAAATTTGAAAGAATTTTCACAACAACGTAGTGGCACATGCCTGTAATCCCAGCACTTGAGAGACTGATGCAGGAAGATCACAGAGTTCAAGGTCAACCTGAACTACATAGTGAGACCCTATCTCTAAACAAACACCCCAAAACAACAATAACAACAAAAACTAAAATCCCAAAAAGAACAAACAAGGGACTTTCACATTTCCACTTGTGACCATAAGGTGGTGTGGAATTAAATAATTTTTCTAGATTCATAGCTTGCTGACTATATTAATATTAAAATATTACTTAAAAACCTTTGCCACCTTCTTCCCTTTAACAATTAGGTCTTTTCATAATGTGTTTGACACCTCTAAAGCACAAGAAAAATGAAGAAAGCAAATGTAAAGCAACAACAACAACAACAACAAAACACACCAGGACTATAATTGGCTATAGAAGACATCACTATGCAAGTTTAAGGTTCTCTCTTTTGGTTGTGCTAGAATTACAATTAAAAATACTTTGCAACAGCTTTTTGAGTGTACTTCAAGTTTTAGTGCTTTTAAAAAATTTTTAATGATTCATTGGTTGAATATGCTCAAACAAGGGTTAAATTAATTAGACCATTTCCTGAATATGTTTTCTGTATGGCTATTCAATTAAACTATACTATTAGGAGGGGACCCAACTACATAACATGAAATAGCATCCTGATACTTAAAACACTTTGCTTTTCACATGATGCACAATTCATTTAGTGGGGAAACAATACAACAAGGCAATCTAAAATAGCTAAAGTTCATGATATGTGAAGAATTAATCTAGTTCTTAGCTTTGTTCCTTTAACACAGAATAGAAAAAATAATTCCCCTGGTAAAGTGATCATGCCAAAGATAAAGAAAAAAACACTTCAACTAACCAGGAGAAAAAAAATAGTTATGAGAAAGAAAAAAGTAGTAGGTTGTATCATTATTCTCCACAACACTTGGATGCTAAGGAGTTCTAGAGAATCTTATGGGGAAACTGCTCAAAAGGAAGGAAAAACTGGAATAGGGGAAAGGAGAAAAGAAGGAAAAAAAAAATATATATATACATACAAAAGTTAGCTAAGACAGTTATACTACTGATTTATTTCATTGAAAAAAAGGTTTGTGCTTATATTGTTTGATAAATTATGCATGCCCATATCTTGTAATCTGAGCAACTACTTTGAAGATAATATGCAATATATTAACCATTGTTAAACTATTATCTTATTTTGAAATTCTGTATCATTGTTTTTATTGGTTTTTTTCTCTTTAAAAAAAAAAAAAAAGCAACTGGAAAAAAATAAAATAAAAATTTCATGACATTGAAGTCACCACTGACCTGTATTAGCAATGGAAGATATCTCAGACATGCAGACACTGAGACTGTAAAATCCACAAACCATTCCTAATAAAATTCCACAAGAAACAGATCTGGCTGACTAGACATTTCATTGCTCTGCGTGCAGGAGGGTGGAGTCATGTAGCTGCAACAGAGAAGCTGTGGCCCGCAAGCCTAAGTATATCTATCTGGCCTTTGAAGAAAAAGTTCACTAAGTTCTTTAGCCAACAACAATGAAATCAACCAAAATACAGAAATAAAGACAGGAAGATGAGATAAATTAAGAAGTGAGCAATAAAATCAGTAAAACAGAGTTAAGATTAAGTAATGGTTATTAACACAGTACATGGATAGCAAATAGAGCTGGGACTTGGACCTAATAGTATGGATTCAGAACCGTGAGGGATGTTTGCCAGGATCAAACAGGTAAACGGCCTGAACTAATTCAGCAGGAGTGTTCTTTGCTATAAAGGACATATTAAGACTAGACTGCTCATAACTTTGTAAACTCAAGTCTCTTTAAAATAAACTCAGCTTAGATTCAGGACATTTTTCCTACTCTTCTACTAGTTCATATTTCAGACACATCTTAAAACATTTTTATACAGTCCTCTCTTGGCTGTTTTTTTTTTCTAAAAATCCAAATTAAATGTGAAATCCTCAATAGCATGAAAAAGGTGAGAATTATTAAACAATTGTCATTATTACTATAATCAAAATAAAAGAGCTGTTTAAATGACTAGGTGAACAGCAAGATAAATGAGAAATTTAAGCTATACCCGGGAGATATACATAAATAAAACTAGAAAGTCCTCTTTCCTAAATCTCTTGGGAAAAACAAAAACACTTTTGCCCAATCAAATCAAATGATTTGATTCCATTGGTTGGAATGAATTCTCAATTCATGAGAAGTTGGAAAATACTGACCTTTTTATTTGGTATGCAAAGCTATTTCTCATTCCTTTACTAAGCAGTGTGTGTATGAATGGAGGGACAAAACAGTGAGAAGGGAGGAAAACTACTTTGAGGGGGACAATACTGCTACACATGGAAGTTAAAATATATTCAACTTCATTTTAGATGCTTCTATCTCCCTTTCACTGCAGCTGCTCTGCATATATACATGTGTAGGTGTGTGTATCTCTTTTTTTAGATTTTTTATTTACAAAGAATCTACATAAAAATCCATAGAACAGACAAGCAGGTTTAGCAAGGTCATGGTACAAGGTCACAAAGCCATATACAGAAATCTAGTGTTGGCCTATATACAAGCAATGAACAATTTAAAAGTAAAATTGTAAAGGCTCAAGTTATGTGTGTATATCTCACTTGCTTACCAAGATGTAGGTGAAAGAACCAAAGCAAGACAAATCAGTTTTATTCCATAATTTTCTCTCTGGAGTCCTGATTTTGACACCAAATAGAGAATAATGCTACCAAAAAAATGTGTGGAAAGAAGGGTGAGAAAAGACAAATATAGATGTACCTTTGGTAGCTCAGTCAAAAGCTGGCTCTGTGTGAATTAGCTCAATGGGAGAAGAGGCTCTACTACCTGTGGAACTCTGGAAATTTGTTCATTTTGGTTGAATCACTTTATCCAACAGAGAACTCCTGAGGCTACAAAGGAGACTGATGTTTCCTGCCTCCTCTGTAGTTACAGGGAGAGGTACAGATGCCACTTTCCACAATGCATTTAATCTGCATCAGACCCAACTAAGCACACGTTTCTACTCAGCAACAGGAGTATTGGGACCAGAAAACTTCTGCTTTAATGTCTATGAGTTCTCCCACTAGACATTATGTTAAATTACTTTTGCATCAGGTAACATCAGTGGCATGTATGTCTGTGTTTCTTTTGTACAACAAAGTGGGGAAGGGGGAATAATTTTGTTGATAATTTCCTAGAGGGCAGAGTATTTAGTCTACTTTGACATTACACCAACAGCCAGTCTTTTCCCCTTAAAATGTCCTGGTATTTACATACAATACAGTAGTACTCTGCCATAAAGAAGGATAAACTAGAGACATTTTTAGGTAAATGGATGAACCTTGAGGCCACAATCTTAAGGGAAATAAATAAAACACACAAGTTTAAGTATCACATTGTTTCTCTTGTGTGAGAAACCTGAAGTGTAAACATGGAGCAAAATGGAGAACAGATACTGGGAAGCAGGAAAAACTTGTTCAAAGAGGAAGGGGAACAAGGAAAGGAAAAGAGATTTTTTAAAAAAGAGAATTGAAGGAAAAAATGGAAACAGAGCTCTTGTAAATTGTGAGGGAAAGCAGGGTTGAAGAAAGGGGAGGGGAATGGAAAAAAAGAATTAAAATATATTATGTACAGGTACAATTTCCCATGATGAATGTGATCCCTGTGTATGGTAAACACATACTAATAAAAAAAAATGTCTCAGTCCAGACCTAACAGCTTTCTCCCATTACAGGAAAGTGCCCCCCAAAAGAAGGGAACCCCATATGTAATGTTCCACCTCTGGAAAGTCTAAAGAACAAGGCCCAAAACAAAATTATGAAGAGGGTTAGTCCTATAAAAAGGTCAAAGAATAGTTCCTGATGAATTTAGCATAGAACAAGAACAAAGTCTGTGAAAAAGATGATTTTATGATAAACTACAAGTTTTAACCTACAAGATAAACTACAAGTCTACAAGATAATTTCCATTCATTAGAAACAAATATAGCTAAGTATTACTTTACATATGGCCTAGATGTAAAAAAAACTAGGTAGGGAAGTTTTACAGTGACCCTGTAGATAAAATAATTACCCTTATTTACCTGCTTCATAAATCTGGATTTTTGAACCTCTTTTTTTGTTTTAATGCCTTTTTAAAATGAAGCACCTGTTGTGGAATCAAATTCATCCAAGTTTTTTTTTTTTAACTGAAAAAAAATTTTTTGAGACTTGTCTCGCTATGTAGTTCAGGCTAGCCTTAAACTCACTATATAGCATAGGCTTCACCCAACTTTAAAAGCAACTGTGATTTTTAAAGTGACCACAGAAGTTAAGTGCCTGTGCTTTCTAGAGGTGTTAAAGAGGTAACATCTCTACTGTTCCTAGTAACACATTAGACATCCAAAGTATTTGGCTCATGGAAGTATTCTAGACACATAAATTTATGTATCTGTAACTCTGAGTCTTAGTGTTGTTTTTGATATAAGAATCTAACATCTTGGGGTGGATGTAGGTCAGTGGTACAGCACTTGCCTAGTATGCACCATGCCCCATCCACAGTACCACCCCCCCAAACAAAACAACAACAACGACAAAAAACTAACATCCTTTCCTCCTTCATTCTCTATCCTAATACAACGGGCTGTTTATTAGTAAAGTGGACTTTGGCAATTCAGTAGTGCCAGTAAACACAGATGTGACTTAAAGTATTTGTGAATACTAAAAATAAATTTCCCGAGGTGTTAAACAGAGAAAAGTTTCAAAAGCCATTAGAAAAGCTTAATAAACCATGTTTACTGCGCCAAGCATCCTATTATTGTGAATGAGTAGTGATAGTTTTTACTGTGGCTAAAACAGAAATAGAAAAAAGTGTAGTGAATGTTAATCCGCCCCTTTTCCTTGAAAGGGTGGTGCTGGGGAGAGCACAAAGGTCTTTAATGTCACTGTAAGGTCTGGCTGCCTAGGAGTGATTATGAGCACAGGAACAACACAATCTTACTTACCTTTAAGGAAGATCATTCTGGTATGTTGCAAACAGACTAAAGAGAAGCATGAGTGAAAGAACACTGACGAATTTGGAAACTATCTAAAAAATCTCAGTGAAATAAGAACATTATCGATAAGGACAATTACAGTGAGTGTATTAAAAATGGTGGGGTTTTAGATTATTTCAAGGTAGAATTGACAGGGTTTGCTGACAAATTAGAAATATAAATATTCAGACTATTTGTTAAACGTGTATATGCATGTGCAAGTGTGTATACACACACACACACATTTTTTCCCAAAATGGAATCATATGATAGGTACATTTTGACTCATGATTTATTATAAACAAGCTGGGCATGGTGGCACACACCTGTAATGCCAGCACTCAGAAGGCTGAGGCAGGAGGATCACTTCAAGTTTAAGGCCAGCCTGGGCTACATAGTGAGTTTGAGGCCAGTCTGAACTACATAGTGAGCCCCTGTCTCAAAAAACCAAAAACCAAAAGGAAAGAAAAAACATAAAAAATGAATATTTTTCTCTGCTAATAAATGTCAGTTTATATATATATATATATATATATATATATATATATATACATATATATATAGTATTAAGAACTACACTGAATTTACTGTAACTGGTTCAACCATTTGCTTGATATTTGAGTTTTCTCCAATTTACTGTATTTTTTGAACATCAACATCATTACACATATGGTTGTTTTATTAGTCTAAATCTCTAAAAAAGGAATTAGTAGGCTAAAGTCAGGTGTGCCAGTTACTGGGGAGGCTGAGGCAGGAGGATCACAAGTTCAAGACCAATGTGGGCTACTTAATGAGACTGTCAAAAAAAAAAAAAAAAAAAAGATGTGCTACGTCATTACTTTATACAACTGTTTGACAAATATTGCCAAGATTCTAAAAAGGTTATGCATATAATTTATGCTCACCAATATTATATAATCAATTAAATTTAAGTGTCATTTCAAATTAATTCAGGTATAGGTTTAGGGACACTGGATTTGACAGCCAAATGAGAAAAGGAGCAACAAACTAACCACCTGTTTAAAGAGGTAAAAAATGCTTCTTTCTTTCTTGGTGGGAGGCTGCTGGGGATTGAACCCATGCCTCAAGCATGTTAGGAAATCTTTATCTGTTTCTTTCAGTTCTTTAGGCTGCTGGGAACAGCCTAAATTTAGGAAAGTCTCGAGGACTGAGCTCAGCTCTAGGCCTAACCTGAGGGTAAACTTGGGGGAAAATCACCCAAGGCACAGCATGATGCACAGCTCCTACCCAGATCCATGCCTGGAACTTGCTGGAGTTACAGTGTCTGAGGCTTCTTTAAAACAGCTGGGGGCAGTTAAATTGCTACTTATTGGGAAGTTTTAGTCAAAAGACTCAGGTTTCTAACTACCAAATCCTGAACACAAACAAAAAGAAAAACAAACAAACAAACAAAAAAACCACTTAGAAATCTAATATGTTCTCAGAACAGACTAAAATTTTTTTTTGTACCTGGAATTGAACTCACGACCTTGCGATTGTCAGGCAGGCGCTGAGCTACTGAGCTATATCCCCAGCCTTAATTTGTATCACTCTTGGCTGTATTTGAAAATCTCAAGAGTTTTTTAATTCTTTATTGAATCTTAGTGTGATTCATTTATTTAAGGGCAATTGGTAAGGTTTTCTAAATGATATGAAATACTGCTTGTTAATCTAAATTTTAAAACATTCTAACTTGGAGAGACTGTTTTAGGAATTTCTTCAGCAAGGCTTGTTTTATAGGCACTTGATCATTCTAACAACTGTTTTTCTTCTATTTCTAGGGAATCTATTTCAGCCTTGATTCTTAAAAAAACATAATTTCATACGTGCAGAAAATAGCTAATGTTTCTAGTACATAGTACATGGCCTATCTTTGAGCTTTATCTCAGTTAGTTGCTACACAACTTTCAGAGAGCTGCCAGAAAGTCTTCATTTAAATTGGTCGCCTTATACTGTTACTTGACAGCTGTGCTACAGGAAGCGCATTCAATGCCACAGATGTCAAGAAGCTTGGATTTCCCAAGAGTTCCTGGGAGAGAGATTCTAGAAAGTGAGGTATGCTATACCCTTGCGTTAAGGTCATGTTCTACTTTAGGGACATACTTTCTTCAAATTCATTACTATTTTATGCCCAAAGTACACATCCTTATACTGCAGACACCAACCCCTGTTTTTGGAGAGCTAAGAAAAAAAAAAAATCATCTACTTTCCTTTCCTTTCAGTCCACGGGGTTTCACTCCAAATCACACGCTGAATAATAGCCAAAGCAACAGTTTATGCCAAGAGGTAATTTACTGCATTGATGCTTAGATGTAGTTGGTTTAGTAAAGAAAATTGACTTTCATTACTTAACCTATACTGATTTGAAGGACCTTTCCTACATGTGACTACCTATGGCATTCACTCGAACTATTTATTTTTCAATTTTATGTCCAAATAGAAAAATTTTAGCTATTCTAATTAATTTTCTAGGTTTCATCATGTATATAGAGAGAGCAAAGATTACTTATATTACTTCGCTGTTGCTGTTTTGAGACGGGGTCTCATTATGTAGTTTGGGCTGGCCTTGAACTCATGGCAACCTTCCTGCCTCAGTCTCCCAAGTATTAAGATTACAGGAGTGTGCCACCATGCCTGGTTACTTTTATTACTTTAAAATGATTTTAAACACTAAGCAAAATGCTAATGGTCCTTGGAACAATATAAAATTTTAGTATCTATACTAAGTAAGTATTCAGAAAAAATTCTTATCTATTTAGCCAACACACATATATAGAATAGATCTGTGTATCAGGTACTATGCTGGATACCTTCTCCAGCACAAGCAGTAATTGGGCAAACAATTCCATCACAACTATTTCTTGTCTCAATTCCTTTTGTGTGCCCTTCAAAAAGAACTTTAAAAACTTGTTCCAGGAGCAGAAAGGGAACACATGAAGCATAAGCATAACCAAACACTATTAAATTGTGGGCTTGAGGGAAAGGTTCAGCCATATAAATGGACCAATATGTTTGATTCAAATTCAGTTTGTAAGAGATAACACAATACGAAAAAATGGGGTTTATAGACCATAAATTCAGGTCTTTAACATGTTCTCACAGGCTTGAATGACCAGTGGTACATGTGTGACTGTCCAAACAAGTCACTTGTACTACCTGATGGGACTGTCCCATGCTGTCTGATGGGATAGTCATGCATGCAAGTGCCATTGGTGGTTCAGAGTCACCTGGCAGCAAGACACATGAATTACAGGTCCATTTTTAATGTGGTAAGCATTATCAATCATTGAAGGCTAAATTCCTTCAGAACTACCCCAACCATCAACAGAACAAGACAGGGTAGGCTCTGAGGGAAGACAAAAGAGAAGTTAGAAAAGCTGTAAGAGACTAGGATCAGAACAGGTATAGTGTTTTCTCCCCTGAACGTAGAATCCAAGGTGAGGGTGGTGGTGGTGGTAAGATGACATAAAAGTAAAAGGGAGACTATTTATTAGACAAGAGGAAAGGGCTCGGGGAAACAGGAGAGGAGAAGAAGGGAGCATAATAAGGGGATGGATATGATCAAAGTATGTTATATGCATGCATAAAAATGCCACAATGAGATCCAATATTTTGTATAATAAAGTGTATATACTGGAAAAAAGAATTACTATTTCTTGTTAATCTGAACTAAACATCTTGCATGGAGGTTCATACAAAGATGTAAATACTTCACCTTTCTATAGCAGCTAGGGCTAATGAAATGACACAGTGTAGTTCTTAAATACTTTTGCCTGAAAATGAATTTTGTATCATTTATAAATACTTGGTATATTTAAAGCATTATTTTATTGATGCACAGTTGCATTATTATAAAATTAATGAATTAACCACAGATACAAGTTAATGTCAGAGAAAGAAGCTACTGATAAATAATACAACATGCAAATAAGTATTACTGAGATTTTAAGTACCTCTTATGGGCTCAAATAGCCCTGAAAAAAAATTAGTCTTTCATCTCCTTTGTCTTTACTCTTTATAATTTCAATTTAGCAATGGCAGGTAATTCTCAAGAAGCTAAAGCAAAATTTGTCTATAATTTTCCCATCTCAATAAAGATTTAAAAGTTCCTTCCATCTGTTGATTGATTGTAATTGTTAGGCCTTGCTCATATTGTCAATAGATCACTCAACCTGAAAAACATTTATAAGGTCATTTCCATTACATGGAGTAAAGCCGGTCAGCATCACGCTTTCCAAATCACATACACTTTCCAATTAGTTCTTGACTTCAGTAAGGCAAGAATATTTTCCTAAACACTGCTGTAATTTCTCAAGAGTTTATATTTTTGTGAAAGATGGAGCACAATGAAGAAGTGGTTTAATTTCCAGTAAATCAAATCCCACTATAGTGAAAACACCAATTACTCCACTGCTTCTCTGAAATCTGAAGAAGTCAAAACCAGAATGCACTAAATTTATGCCTAATTTTCATTAGGTCTGCCACCCAACTTGAAAACCCTGGGTACTGAACATGTCATAGCATGTTCTGCTTTTGCTGGCCTTTTTTTTTTTTTTTTATGGCACCGGGAATTGAACTCACAACCTCATGCGTGCCAGGCAGGCACTTAAGTCACTGAGCCAAACTCCCGGCCTGAGTTTTTTGAGACAGGGTCACACTATGTAGTTCAGGCCGGCCTTGTGCTCACATTGTATCCTAAGCCGGCCTCAAACTCACAACGCTCCACCTACCTCAGCCTCGCAAGTGCTGGGATTAAAGGCGTGTGCCACCACGCCCGGCTACATTTTGCTGGCTTTTTAAAGATGAATAGTAAATAAAAAGGAAAAAACTTAATAATCAACTTTTAACAAATGTTTATTACCTCCCCATCTCTCATCTAAAATTATTTTAATATTATTGGTTCACAGAGTTAATAATTTTTAATTAGAACACATATGAGGATACAAAGTAAGTGTTTCATAACTGTCAATGGGTAAGATCCAGATTTTAAGTTTCACCATCATTGCCCAGTGACTTGGAGCACAAGAATGTTCAAACCAATGAATAATAGTATTTTTAGTAATTTTTTTGTAAACCGGGTGTGGTGGTGCACGCCTTTAATCCCAGCACTTGGGACGCTGAGGTAGGAGGAGCATTGTGAGCTTGAGGCCGGCTTGGGCTACACAGTGCGACCCTGCCTCAAAAAACCAGGGCCGGAAGTTTGGCTCAGTGACTTAAGCGCCTGTCTGACAGGCACGAGGTTGTGAGTTCAATCTCTGGTGCCGAAAAAAAATAGTAACAATTGTTTTGTTTTTTGAGACAGGGTCTTTCTATGTTGTTATGGTTTATGTTACTATGGCCCTGCCAAGTCTCATGTAACCATGGCATGGACACAGCTGAGTCTAGCATTTGTGATTGGTTTGCTGTATGGCACTGGGATTGGTGGTGTGAGTGTGGCACCCACCCAGGGGTGGAGCCAACACACAGTGTAAAGGCAGGAAGAAAGTATGTCTTTTCACTCTCCCACCAGTTTGCACTTGCTGTCTTGTGGCCACCACGAATGGCTGCTCCCCACCCCACCATGCCACAGTGCCATGGCGCCAACTCAGTAAGGACTGAAACCCCTAAGAACTGTAAGAAATAAACCTTTTCTTCCCTAATTTTGGGCGTCAGGTATTTTGTCTCAACAACGAGAGAAAACCAATGAAGACATATGTAGTTCAGATTGGCTTTGAACTCACTATGTAGCTGAGGTTAGCCTTTAACCTGTGGGGATCCTCTTGCCTCAGCCTTGTTGGGATGGTAGGTGTGCACCACAACTCTTGGCCTTTCAGATAAATCTTGATAAACCTTTTAAATACCTGATGGGAGTTCACTACCAAGGAGCTCTGAGTAGGATTTAAAATTAACCAATTGGATTTCTATGTTTACTTGTGAGTCTGTTCAAGACTTAGGCCCCTTGTCTGGAGATGGGCAGCAAATTTACAGTAAGGGAACCTCTATGAATCACTGGTAGTGGCCTGTGATGCCCTGATGCCTAAAAGGACAAGATAAGGCCACAGCTGAGGATGCCTGGCTCTAACCCCAATTAAATAAATAGAGACTGTAGCTGAAGGCACCTCACTCCTGTAAATGTCAACCTGGAGATAAGATAGTTCTCCTAATTAGCATAATTTACTACTTGGAGAAGTTTTTGAAACTACTCCCAAGATTCTGCTCAATTCCCATTATCCCCTTTAACTCCTTCCTTTGTTTGAAAACCAAATAAACACAGGTTGCCCAGAAAAGTTCCTTGTCTCAGCCCCCAGAGAATTTCAAATTCTGCTAGAGGGTTTTGATTCTCCTGGTCCAGCCCTAAAATCATACCACTTGTGTCTTTTATTTAAGCCTTCATGGTCCGCTCGTTTGGGAGGTCGCAGTTGTGGGCCTGAACAGCCCGCAATAAATACCTAGTTATGGGGAAAAAAATCTGACTTCTATTGGTAGATTTAAGACCATCAGTTAACATTGTGAAAGGTCAGTACAGAGAATTAAGTCATTAACAGCCATGTTTGTGTGCTGCCACTCAGTTCTCATTAACCTACTTTAAGGATCACAGGTTCTATGGAAATTATAACCATCTCTTCATATTGCCTAGAATGAAGCTGACTTTATTTCATTAATGAGCAGTTATTTTATAAATATTTAATATTCTGCTTAACACAGATTCTCCTGCTCAAACTTCTTCAAGTTAATTGATCAAGGCCAGTCATAGAAATGAGCTATAAACTAAAGAAATTGTAAATTAGAACTAAGGAAGGATACAAATAGATGAATTCTGAACTATAAGAAACCTCGCTTGTTTCAAAATACATTAATTAAAAAACATTTTCCCTCACTTAATTAGTACCAGCAACAGAAAAAAGACATCAACAGCTACAAGATCTATTCTCAATTTAGATATCACCAGCAAAAGCAAATCTTAGGTTTGTAAAATATTTTTATTTTGAATGAGATTTAAAAAAAAAGTCCAACATACTTTACACTCTTATTCTGTTTCCTTGCCACAATAAATATACTTGTAACAACTATCGTTACAAACTTATGATCACTATTTGGCAATTTACACTCTAGGTTGGAAAATGGACAAATAAATGATAAATAAATTACACAGAATGAGAAACAGTGATAAGTTCGAAGGAGAAAAAATAAAGCAAGAAAAGAGTTCAAGACGTGTGTATGTGTAAAAGTATGTATGAAACAGAATAAAAGATATTTAAATGTTTAGGAAGGTCCATCACCCAGATCACATACAGAGAAGAATCAGAAATTCATGCCACTTATTATAAGCACAAAATGTTTCTGCTACATTGGCTGTTCCTATTTAGAAAAATAAAACTTCCATAAAGTTTCAATGAGTTAACTCTATTCAGTGGGGGAAACAGTACTACATATTATGATTTCTTTAGAAAGGCAGGTTTCTTAATTTTATTTTTAGGAAAGATAAATCGGGAAAAAAAAGAATGATTTGCTATAGTTGTGAAACTTTAGACAGCATAGTAGAGTTTGTGGTATTCCAAGTTCAAGCCACCAGGTCAGTGTTCACATTACTCAAAATGATGGTGATTTCTTGAACAACACTGAGTACACTGATTTCAAATGAAAAGAGTTAATTTGAAATATGACAGTGCTATATCATCAGGGTGGTTCTTTCCACACTGTTCTGGCTGGTTTTCTGTGGCCCTGCTGTTTAACTGATGAATAAACATGCTACTGCACATTCCCTAGTCTTAAACCACTCTCTATCAAAGCTTTTGAAGCTTTAAAGGAACTGCACATGTCAACTTTTGAGTTTTGTGTCTCCAGAAGTATTTCTCCAGGATCCAAAAGTGAATATTCAACACAATTAGGAAGCCAGGTATGGGGGCTCACACCTGTAATCCCAGCACTCAGGAGGCTGAGGCAAGAGGATCATTGTGAGTTTGAGATGAGCCTGGGCTCCATAGTGAGTAAAAGGCCAGCCTGCATTACACAGCGAGACCTTTATGCAAAAAAAACCAACCACATACACATGCACACACACATGTGCATGCAAGCAAACACACACATATACACACGAAGTACAATTAGGGCAACTGAGACTATTTTCTTCTTTAATGCAGGAAATGAGAGATAAAAATTTACTAGAATAGTAACATTAACAAAGGCTATATTAGTATACAATACATAATTCATCTTGACAGAATCAAGAGGGTTTTTTTTGTTGGTTTTTTGTTTGTTTTTTGCGGCACCAGGGATCAAACTCACAACCTCGTGCCTGCCAGACAGGCACTTAAGCCACTGAGCCAAACGTTTTTGAGGCAGGGTCACACTGTGTAGCTCAGACTGGCCTTGCACTCACATTGTAGCCCAAGGCGGCCTCGAACTCACAATGCTCCTTCCACCTCAGCCTCCCCAGAATTGAGAGTTTTAATTATAAGTAAATGAAACTTTACGGCTTTTTGTAATTTACCTTGATACTTGAGTTTTCTTTCAGGTGACTATACAAGAATTACAAAAATTTCAAAACAAATGAAATTTTATGTAATGTATAATTCACTAACTCCACCAACCTGTCCTGCTTTTCCAATCAATTTAACTCTTTTTAATAATCCTATACAATTCCTACAAACAAATAAAAGGGAAAAAGTACTTACTGGAAAGGACCGTTGTAAGAAAAATGTAGTCTGAAAAGGATATGAGCCCACATTCTCCAAGGGTATAAAATATACTGCCTTCATCAGCAAATTTTTCTCGTTCCTGGGAAATTTTCTATTAAATGTATGGTTCCACCAAGATAAAAAGAAGACATAATTAAATTAGAATATAAATAGTGAGCAATAATCACCATTTAACTCACAATTTTATGCTATTTATCCTAAGCATTTCTAATGGCCATTCCAAAAAAAAAAATGGATCCTTTACAGTTTTCAACATAGAAATTCCAAGACAAAAAGTTGACTTTTTCACTTAAATACCTAGATAATTTTAATTTTATAGTCCCCTGGCATTGAACATACACAGACCCACTTCAGAACTGGTTTTCTTAGTTTTAAAAATAATTTACCTCATTCTATAAATGTATATCATGCAGAAAATAAATCAAAACAAATGAAAAATATAAAAGAAATTAGATCTAATTCCCCCAAAAAACTATACTGCCAGTGATCAGAAATGAAGAGGTAAGCAACTATTTCCAAGGCCCATACAAATGCTCTGAAAGCTAATTTCTGAGATAGTAATTTAAATTTTTACTTTATGATTCCATAAATCTTAGTTTTGGGAATACAGAATAGTATGTCAAGTAAATATTATCTCTGAAATACAATGCCAAGTCAGACATGTATGGAAAGACTTAGGCACAATTTAGTTCAATCATACTTACAGCTAACTTCATTAGAGCCTCCTAAAGTTTAGCTATTTGATGAAACTGTCTCCCGAAATTTAGCTTTTACTCTAAATACATATTTCTTCTCATCAATATAAATCATGAAGAGAATTAAATCTTAGCTTCAAGAATAGCTTGTCTCACAAGTGGTCTCTTCTCAACTGTTTAACTAAACTTATCCTGATTTTTAACCAAAGCATAAACTTAGCAATAACACTGAACATATTTTCAAAAACTGAAAAGGACCCACCAAATAGTTACACTTGGAACAAATTTCCGTAAGTTCTGGACCAACCAAAGATACTTAAGGAATTATTCCAAGTACCAGAAAAAGAGAAAATGGTTTTAAGAACTCAAACCAACAAAGCACCAAGTAATAATCCCATGCAAGCACACAATAAGAGGCAGCATTGCAGGCATCATTTCAGGAGGAGTATCATAAAAACTACGCCAATAAACACCACCACACCAGCATCCAGGTACACAGCCATCCAATGGGTTACCTCTGTCTAGTGAAGAAGCCATCATATATCACAAAGGAAAGAAAACTGGTTAACCGATTGCAAACTGAAGCACCATGTGAATCATTGTGAAGTCAGTTCTCATGATCTTCTCAATAAACTTATCCCAAAAAGCCCCTACTGGATATTTTGCTTGTTAATGCACAGGCAAAAAGCCACATGTGCACGCTAACGAAACAGTAAGAGGTTTTGACTGCAGGTGCTGTCTAGGAAAGAGCTTCTCTAACCTCATTTGTGGCTAACAGATTATATAGTCCTGCATGATGGCATTCAGAGATATTTCTTTGATCTGACAACAAAAATGAACACATGATCCAAAATGTCTTTGAAAGCTTAATCCATACTTGATTTTTTTTACCAAGAGATTTAAAATTTTTTATATCAAAAAAGCTACTGAAGGGGAACTAGGACAGCAGAGCCATTTAATGAGAAATTAGTATTTAAATTTCTCAAAATAAAAAGTTACATTTTCATATAATCCAAGATGCTGCAAAATAAAGTATGTGAACAGGAAAAAATAAAATGAGATTAGGCGCCCAAAGGCATAACATAAATGTGTACAGAATCTGTGTAATTAACAATGTGATAAAATGGAAAGATTCCAGCACATAATTAAAATAAATGACATTCTGGAAGGCAAAAGTTGAGAAACAGACAAAAACTTTACTGATAGAGTGAAATGAGGCAGTTGAGCTGAAGCCACAAATTACATTATTTTTCTAACAATTACCTGGGCTACATGGCTGCTCAGAAGATAAAAAGACAAATCTAACTTTGTTGGTAATTTTAAATTTTTGGATAACATCAAACTCATAGAAAACTTGAAAGATTATTATGAGGAACTAGCACATACCTTTTAACGAAGTTCACTATCATATTACCCCGCTTGCTTTACTGTTTTATGGACACATTTTTTTTGTACCACCACAAAAGTACATGTGAGACATCATGCTATTTTACAGTTAAATACTCCTGTGAACAAAGACATTCCCTTACATACCACAATATAAATGTAATTAAACCAGGAAGTATAATATTGATACACATGCTATTATCTAATGCAATTTTCACACCTAGCCAGCTGTCCCAATAATTTCCTTTATAGTTATTTTCTTCAGGCTGTATTAATTTATACACCTTGCATTTAATTTTCCACTTACTTTTCTCTTGCTTTTGTTTCTTTTCTGCTTTTATTGCAGTGACAATTTTTTTTTTTTTTTTTTTTTTTGCGGCACAGGGAATCGAACTCACAGCCTCACGCCTGCCAGACAGGCACTTAAGCCACTGAGCCAAACTCCCAGCCCTCCTCAGGATGTATTAAAAATAAACTCCATTTAGTTGTCATGTATCTTTAGTCTCCATTAATTTAAAATAGCCTATCCTTGTTCATTTTTTCCTTTTGAAGTTTATTATGTACAGGTATAGTATAATTCACATAAAATTTACCATTTGCACAATTTAACAAATGTAGGTGTTGTGTTGGCTTCTAATATTTAATGTTTTATAGATTTCACCCATGAGCATGAATCAGTACTTTATTCCTATTGTCATACACTATTCCATCACACATATAGACCACAATTTGTTTGCCTGCTTCATATGATGAAGGACGTTTAGGTTATCTCCACTTTTGGAATGTTGCATGTAGTGCTACTACGGTATGCACATTCATGTACAAGTAAGTATCTGACTATTTGTTTTCCATTCTTTTCAGAATATATCTAGAAATGGAATTCTCTGCCATATGGTAGCTCTATATTAGTTTTTGAGGAACAGCTGAACTGTTTTCCTCAGTGGCTGTACCAGTTACAGTCCTACCAGCAACATAAAAGGTTGCCAATTTCTTCATATCCTTGCTAACATCTGATACTTGTTTCCTTATTAAAATTATAGCCATCCTCATGGGTATGAGATGGCATTTCATTGTGGTTTTGATCTGCATTTCCCCTGTGCCTTGTGACGCTGAGCATCTTTTCACCTGCTTGTTGGACATCTGAAGTGTCTACTCAAGTCCTTGGCCCATTTTTGAATTGGTTATCATTTCGTGGTTGACTTACAAGAGTCTGTGTACTAGAATCTTATTATATATACAATGTACAAATATGTTGTTTCCTTCTATGTGTAATCTTTTCTTTTGACAACATCTTATGATTAAGTTTTTAATACTGTGAAGTTCAATTTACCTATTTTTCTTTATGGCTTTTCATTTGGGTCCCATGCCATTGTTGAAAAGTCTACACTTTCATCACTGAATGATCTTGGCACACCTGTTGAAAATCAAGTCATCACTATGTGTGGGGTTTACTTCCAGATTCTCAATTTTATCCCCTTCCCCTTTTTAAAAAATTTTCTTAAATTGGGGTAAAATTCATATCAACTTTTCCACTGTAGCCATTTTAAAGTATAACTGTTCTTAAGTTCTGTTTATTTTTCTTCTATTCTTTTTTTCTTTCTGGTCTAGTCTAGAGAATATGGTCTGACCTGACCTATTTGACCTATTTGAGTTCACTGAAACTTTCTACTATTCACTCAAATCTGTTGGTGGAATCTGCTAATTTTTTTTAATTTCACTATTGTACTTTACTGTTCCACAATTTCTACTTGATGTCCTTTTATAATTTCTGTGTCCCTGTTTTCTCACAATGGATTAGTTCAGAACTTCATATAAATTGAATTATCAGTATATACTTTGGGGTCTTGCTTCTTTGGCTTAGCAATTTTTGAGAGATTTGTTCATATGTAATAATCTGTAGTTCATTTTTATTGCTAAGTAGCATTTTATACTGGTCAGTAATAAAACAATAAATGTACTGTATCTTACAATAATCTGAGTATAGTGTCATGTATAATGCAAATACACAAATATCACAATTTGTTCCTCATAAACATCTAGGGTCTTTTCAATTTTTGACTGTTGACTTTCCACAAAGTGCTGTACGTTTTTCCACTTGTACCATCAGTACTCCGCAACTGTGGTATGTTCCCAGCCCTTTTAATTTTGAGGTAGTCTTGCTAAACTGGCCAGGCTGGCCTCAAACTTGTCATCCTCTTGCTTCATCTTTCCAAACAGCTAGGATTACAGCTGTGTACAACTACACCTGCTTTAGCCATTTTTAATTGGGATATCATGTTGTTTTTAATATGCAGTTATTTCTTTATATATTCTGATTCTGAGGCCACTGTCAGCATGGCAGTTAGATTCCATGATGACCCTAATGAATCCTTGCCTCCTGGAATCCACATCTTTATTTAGTCCTACTTTCCTACACTGGATCTGGGTTTGTTTGTACGGTCAATAAATGATTATGCGTAACTTTGGAGGCCTGGTTATTAAAGGCAACTTGCTTTGCTGGAGGCAAGTCAGCAGCCATCTAAATACAGCACTCAAGCTGGCCTGTAGAAAGGGCTGCATAGAAAGAATGGGAGGATCTGAGGTGTCTCATCAACAGTACCATTTTATTATACAAGTGAGTGACTTACCTCGAAAATGAAGCCTCATCCTTAGCCAAGGTGGGTGGCTAAGGGCCCAGCCAAGATGGGAATCCAAATGAAAAAGACTGAGCCAGAATTACCTAGCCAAATTGTTCTCTTATTCTTAATTCACATTTTGAAAGCATGAGAGATAAGAAATGATCGTTACTGTATTAAGACACTAAGATATAGATGTGTTCATTTTTCAGCAACAGATACAGATGTATCTGAATACAATCAAATACACATACTAAAAATATTTTTTGGTCAGTCTTTAGCTTATAATTTTTATTCTGTTTTGATAATCAGAAACTTCTAATTTTTCTTAAGTTTAAACTATCAAATTTTAAGATGAGTGCTTCGTATATGCTGTCTAATCGATTTCTGTGAATTTCCAGTGCATAAAAGTATTTTCGTATTTTTCTTTAGAAGACTTATGGCTAAAGATTTCACATTTAGATCTACGGTCCATTCTAAGTGAATTTTGTAGATGATCAGGTTGGGGCAAGGTTCATTTTAAAAAATATGGATAGTTATTTATAAACTATTTGTTGACACTTTCCCAATGAATTATTTTGGCACCTTTGTTAAAAATCGATTGGCTATGTAAGTATGCATTACTCTTCTATATTTTTGGCTTTTATTATCCCATTTTTTTGAAGGCCTTTTGACTCTTAGCACAGCATACAACTGTTTTTAAAGCAAAAACAGGCATGAATTCCTTGAATGGTTAATAAGATAGCCTGAGAGAAAAAACTTCAGATACATGTGGAGTCATGGTCTAGGCCTAGCTATCTCCCCATTAGGATAATTATAAAGTCTGGAGAAATAATAAAAACACTAAACAAACCTTCAATAGATTATTGACTTTGGGAAATGAATTACTATCAGAGTGTATATCCACAGGAGCTGTAACAACACCCTGCAGTGCTAATTCTGGCAGTGTGCCTTTCTCCAGGAAAGCAATCCCTCCACCACTGTATTAAATAGGTTACGTATAATCTTATGTCCCCTAAGGAAGGAAAGATTTTTTGTTGTGTGGCAATGTGTGAGACCTCTACGATATTAAGTAGAATGACATGGAACAGGAGAGACCAAAAGAAAGTTAAATTGCTCTATACTGGAAGAGCCTGAAGAAGAAATCTGGAAGAAAAGACATGTAAGAAACCAGAATTCTAGAAATGTGAACGAAAGACAAGATGTATCCAGAGAGTGCTAGAAAACTTCAAAGTCAGGAGAAGTGGAGGAAAAAGAAAGGCACGTCTGAAAGGATGTGTACATGTGGCAGAGAGGGAACAAACTGAGAATATGGGTTTTGCAGCAGCTACTTAAAAATGAAAATGAAAAAAGCTTAAGGAGGATTTTAAAATTACTCATGGTTTGTGATGTGTCATTCAATAAAGTAATTCTTTAGTAAAGGTCTACATTGCTCTTCCATGTTTCTGGAATCGGGATGGGTAAAGAGGCATTTGCTTATTAAAGAGTGGTTCAGGTACATTTAGGATTATACAGTTATTTTCTAAAAAGTTATAAATGGGTTTTTTGAGTATCCTACCTTCCAAAGAAGATCCTTATTAAATTCATGAAATATATTAATCACAGATCCCAAAATTATTATACAACCATCAAATTTTTGTCTCTCAAATTATTTAAAGCAATGAAGAATATCAAGTAAGTATGTTAAAATTTGGGAGGAAATGAGAATTATCAGAAAACCAAGTGATAAAGAGTATTATTTGTCTGTCTATGGTCGTCTCTTAACTTTTTTAATCAAAGATCTAATTCTGCTATATATAATATTCTCAAATCAAGCTGTGGCACATATGGAAGTTGAAAAATTAAAGACATGAGTTTGATAAAAAATAAATTTTAAGTCCAAAACTATGATGAAAATGAAGACTGAAGGAAGAATCGTTTTGGCTCAATTTTCACACTCTGGAAGTCTTATGAAGGTTAATTTTTGTAAATTGTAAATGTCAGTAAAATGTTTTCTACTTAATCTTTTGGGTAATGTTTAATGTTGGACTAAATTTTAAGTCATTCCTCACTAACTAGTCACCATTTATCCTCTTCAGGGCTATAAAGAAGTACATTCTAAGGAAAAAATAATGTTCCCTATCAGATTGGTAATAATTTTTACTTTCACTCACCATCCCATTTGTGGTAATTTATATTTTTGTTATTCATGAACATTTATACAAATATGTAGCTTTTTACTAAGGGACATTTGTTAAGTGTGTATGAGAAAAGTGATTCATCTTAAAGTTCCTGGGGTAAGATCTAGCAATACATCAATATACAAGCTGAAAATTATTTAAACAGAACTGTGTATTTTTAAAAGAAACTGTAATTACAGATATCTTATGAAGCATTATGATATTTTATGCAGCTTAGAAGTTACAAACCAAATTCTGTCCAATCACCTGAATTTCTGAAACTAAGGGTGTAAAAACAGAATGCAGGTCAATCTATCGGAACAGCATTTCCATTCAATTTAGTGACACATCTTATTCTTTTTTGGAGAACAAAATTATGCAAAATATTTCAAAGCAATGAGTTCACTGACTAAATGAAAAAATATTCCAGATTTAAAACACAGCTTATAGACCTAGTATCACTAAGACAATCAAATTATTGACCTCGATAAAGGCATATAAATAAATACCTCTGTAAGAGGTTTGGTAGTGAGCTCAGTTGTACCATATCATGAATATTTTTATTTTTAGATAAGCTGAAAGATGTAAGAGCAAGTTTTCTATACAGAAAATCCTACTCTATATGTGTGCAGTTGCTATACTTTACAGTGAGTCTAAAACCCGAATTTTTTTCCCTAATAGATTTGTGCTGAAGTTCTTACACGTTGGTTTCTCAACTACATAAAAACTAACAATCTACAGCTAAAGTTGCAGATACCATGAGGGAGGCCTAGTGGTGCGGTTTTCAGACACAATTCCAACTCATTAGTATGTGGTGTGATCAAACAGTGAGTACTAACTAGTAGGCAAGGTTGATCAAAATTGAATAATTTTGCTTTCTTGGACTCAACTGGATGAAGCCAAAGAGGAAAATTATACCAAGAATTTAATCTTGTTACTTCTAGTTAGATCCACTTTTCAAGTTCAAAAGTTTAACCTTTTCCATTTAACAGAAGTGAAAAGACTACATCTACAAAATATATGCTTATATATCAGCTAGAAATGCAAAATATCGCTGGTACACAAAAATTTAAAGAACAAGGCATTACCATTTAAATTAAAATTTCATCCTTTATGCATCTGAAATCTTTGATTTTAATATTAACATTAGTATTAATAATTATTTTAACGTTTCCCTATATTGCTAAAATACACTTCAGATCCCTCAAGTAATATTTGAGGTTGTACTTCAAAAATGAATGACAGACAATAATATGCTTCTTCTGGAAAATGCAATTTGGGCACAACATTTTCAAATGACAAGGCTGGCCTAAAGCTGGGATAAGGGCAGAGAAGGGGAAGTGTGTTAGGAAAAAAAATCAGCAATTTCCCCATGCAATTAATGCTCACACTTCATTGTCTAGTTGTTGCATAGATAGATGCCAAAGCCTTAGTAAGATATCAATCTTAAACAATCACATTATTTCCAATCAAACAGACAATGTTGCACAGCTAAAATATGTTACTCCCTTTTCCCGCTCCATATCTGAACTTGCAGAAGGGAAGAAATTATTTGCCAGATAAAAATTGTTTTTAATTCAGAGAACTCTGATTTTCCCTTTTTCTGACTTAGTTTTTCTTCTTTCAAGCTTTTCAAAACTATATTACAGGGCCAGGACAGCACCTGCCGGGCAAGTGCAAGGTCATGAGTTTGATTCCGGGCACACACACATACACACACAAAATTACATTACATTTGAGGTGAACATAAATTACTGTGCAACAAACTAAGGAAGGTGAATGCTTAAGATAGTGTAAACTTCACTCTGCCAGAAAGCAATTCTCTTTTCAGTCCCATTTCTAACCACCTTAGCACTGAGAACAATTCCAAATATGTAGAGTGCAAATGTTCTCCTACTGCCATAACTAGCTGGCTTCAGAGAAGGTGAAACACATGAAGATGCTTAAAAAATAATAGTGGCAAATGACTGGATTAAAGCAATCACAAAAATTCAAAAAATCTACAGGAATGGTATTAACTTCAAGAAAATGATACAACTTCATTGAAGTGATTTACTTTTCAGCATCTGATGGAGTACTACCAAAATTCTAGGAAGACAAGAATCAATTTTCATATATCCTACCATATTATGTCTATATAAATGCTTCAAATCAGCACTGGGTGAGTAAATATATGTTCCATCATTACTGATTATCTGCTGCCTAGATCTAATAATTTAACTCTGACCTTTTGCCACTTAAATAGATCACTGTTAAAAAGAACAGTTCAGAGTTTAGTAACAGTCTTGGTTTTAGTTACCTGGGTTATAAAAGGCTCACTGTCACTTAATATAAAACCAATCTCAAGTACAGATCTTGAAAAATAAATCAATATAATTTCATCCTCTTCTATATGGAAAAAATCACAAGGAAAAAAGTTCACTCTGAGGGTCACTGCCCATATCTTTGATTTACATTGTTTTAGTAACTATTACTTCCCATGAAATCCTTTAGATAAATAATTTTTAAATTAATTTTGAAACCAAACATTTATAGGTGTCGTTTGAACACCATGGGCCACTAAAGATCTGTCAAGAATTTTAGAATTATGCTTTGCATATTCTATGCTAGGCACTTTATACTTTTATTGTCCATTTAAATCCTCATTGAAACTACATGAGGTAGGTGATATTATTATATGCACTTTATAGATAAGAAAACTCAGGTTTAGAGAAATAAGTAGCCTAAGTGACAATGATATTAAGTGGTAGGACAGGCCCTAGTGTGACTCCAGACCCATGTCATGAATCACTATATGTGACATTGTATCAAGTACATAAGAACACACAGGGTATCCATATTATTTGCAATTTCTGAAAACATTAGTGAGGGCTGAATATTTTTGGAGAAAATTTAGTTTACTATTGCAAAATATTAACATTGGGACTTAGCTGAGGAGAGAGGAAAGTCTCAGCTAATGATTATTAAGTACTTTTTTATATCTTCACATATTCAAATGGATACTTTTTTTTTTTTTTTGGCACCGGGGATCCAACTCACAACCTTGCACCTGCCAGATAGGTACTTAAGCCAGTGAGCCAAACTCCCAGCCCTAGTTTTTTGAGGCAGGGTCGCACTATGTAGCTAAGGCCGGACTTGCGCTCATGTCGTAGCCCAAAGAGGGCTCGAACTCACAATGCTCCTCCTACCTCAGCCTCTTGAGTGCTGGGATTAAAGGCGTGCACCACCATGCCCAGCTTCAAATGTATACTTTTAATTACTTTCAAAATGTACCTCACTTTAAGATAGAATTTCTCTACACTTTAAAAAATTAATATATGGTAAATTAATCTGTAGTTGGAAAAGCTTTTACTTTAAGCTCAGAAGTTTTGAAAATGCATCATGTCAAAGACAAATATGGAAAGCAAGACCTATCCTCACACATTCTCTATAACCAATGATCCAACAGATGTTTAGGCTGAGTTGAGAACCTATTTTACCAGAATAGGAGCTACTTGTTGTGAGTAGCTTTTATAGAACTTTACTTCTGATTTTGAAACATGTTCAAGTGTTTGCATTAAGATAATACAAGATATGCATGGTGGTGCACACTTGTAATCCTAGCACTCGGGTGGCTGAGGCAGGAGGATCACTGCAAGTTCAAGGCCAGCCTAGGCTACAAAGTGAGTTCAGCCTGAACTGCATAGTGAAACTCTGTCTCAAAAAGAAAAATAAATAAATAAATAAATAATAAAGTAATGTAGAAAACAAAGTCTGTAACAGTTCTCTTATGTCTAACTTAAAATCTTGTTTTATGAAGAAAAAGCTACACATGAAGTGTTAAGAAATGTAATGGTTAATCATTTTTATGCTTCAAATCAACAATGATAAACCAAGTGGATTTAGCTGATCTCAAATTCAAAAATAACATAATCTAAAATAAAAATGTACTTAAAGTCATATTAATAGGAGTCTGAATATTTGGGATGACCAACTAAACAGAACAAAATGAGTACAAAATGGTTTCATGATTATTTCTTTTCTCAATGTGAATAACCAAACATGTGTTACATCAACAGACTTAAGTGGTGGAACTTTATAGAGACTGGAAAGAGACACTGTGGATACTCCTCACAGCAACACAGTAAGTACTTGGTATGATTAGTAAGCTGCATCTGAAGAACAGCACTTTGCTACCAGGCCTTTGACTCTGGCCTTTCCACAGGCAACAGAAACTTAACATGCAAAGAACAAATCCCTGCAAGAAAGCAAGCAAGGGATGTCTCTTGTATAAAGTAACTTCTCATTGACCATTGGAAGCTTAAAGGATTCAAACTAGTGTCACTAAAGTAAGTGATATTTGTAGAAACCAATATAAACAATTCTCTCACTACCTATCTTAGAAAAAAAATTAATTTTAAACAAATACAAGTTTATTCACAAGATATCCTTAAGAATACAGTAAAATTTGATTTTCAATGAATACTTTATTACTTAATGAAACTTTATTACTCAAAGAAAGTTTCTAGGTATTGCTTTCTGTTATTTTTTATTAAATGAATCAAAAAAATTGTACAGGTACAGGAAAATACTAATGCTACAAACATACATAACACTTCATGTATTTGTGTGTCCTCCTTGAGCAGGGGCCATGCTAATCTCTGTATCATTCCAATTTTAGTATGTGTGCTGCTGAAGCAAGCACCATAAAACCTGACTTTGTCAAGTGATTTAATGAACTGAAAATATTACTGTGAACAGCGAAAGCTTAAAGAAGACCGGTGCTCTTACTCATCTATGGTGGTTGAGTAATCAGTGCTGCAGATTCCAGACATGTAAGCACTTAATTCCAGTCTCTCTTCTCTACTTCTCTGTTTTAAAGACTCCTGTCTGAGGCAAGTCATGTTAAATCTTACAGTCTTTTTTTTTTTTTTTCTTTTTGGTGGCACTGGGGATCGAACTCACAGCCTCACACTTACCAGTCAGGTGCTTAAGCTGCTGAGCCAAGCTCCCAGCCCTAAATCTTACAGTCTTAAACCATACAATTATTAAAGAAGAGTAGGAGATTTTTAATTTTTTTATCTTTCATTTTTTTGCTTTTCCTTTTTTTATTGTTGTTGTTGTTTTGTTTTGTTTTTGTACTGAGGACCAAACCCAGGGGCACTCTATTACTAAGCTACAATACCAGCACTTTTTATTTTGACACAGGGCCTCACTGAACTGCCCACGTTGGTCTTGAACTTTCAATCTTCCTGCCTCCGTCTCCCAGGTAGCTGGGATTATAGGTGTGCACAATCACACTGAGCTAAGAGTTTTTAGCTGCTGGCTAAAAACTGTCCTACCACAATTAGAGGGGTGGAAGTGGCTTTCCCTGGTCCCAAGTGTTAGCATCTCATCTGATTCATTCTCTTAGCATTCAGTATCGTGCTTGTGCTATAGCTATTTTAAAATAGAATCCCTGGGATTAGAAACATTGATGAGATCACCAAGAAATTATTCAGACACAATTATTAAAGTATTTATTAGTTTCAGAATGCAATAAAGGTAACAGTATTTAGAAGATAATCTATTGCACCAAAACAGGGATGACTGGTTTGGGGATTTAGTATAGGAACTACTAAAAATATATCTCATTTTAAAAACAAAGGAGTAGTGAAAAAATGTGCTGTAAAAATAAAGAGCACCCTGTGGTCTTCATTAATTATATCATTAATTATTTCAATCCAAAAGAAGTTCTAATTCAGTTTAATTTGTATTTTTTATTAACACCGCCAACTAGCAAAAATGCAAGAGTAATTTTTTAATGAATAAATTTTAATAATGTATAAACTACAGTTAAAGAGCCCAAGTCTCTGAAGAACAATTTAAAAAGCACTTGACCAGAGTGTCCTTGAAAATTTCCTTTGCCATCTTGTCACTATACATGCCTTCCATGTGTGTTTCTGCATGTCTGCTTGCTTTTCCAAGTTGAAGTCAATGATTAGCTCAAAAGAGCAAAATAATGAAGTCTTTCTAAATGGTTCACCTGTCTTCCCTTAATCCATTTTACTGAATGAAGTGCAACTAAGCAACTACTTATCTACATTTATTAAGTAATAAATTTCACAGCCAGATATGGTTGCATGAACCTATAATCCTAGCACTCGGCTGCTGAGGCAGAAAAGTTTGGGTTTGAGTCCAACCTGGGCAACTTATACACTACTGAGGCTCTGTCTCAAAATAATAAATAAATAAATAAATAAATAAGGCTGAGGATGTAGCTCAGAACAAAAGTCCTTGGTTTAATCCCCAGTAATCCTCCCAAAAGAAAGAATTTCAAAAGAAAAAAATCTAATTTTTTAATGTGAAGTTACTGTTGTCTCCCATTTCCATTAGTACAGTTTAAGAAGGAAATAAAACTACTTAAATGGCCTGATTAGTTAATCCCTATATGATGTACTGATTAAAAGTGAATTTTTTGACCTTTTGTGTAACACCACGTGTTAAAACTTCCTTTTCAGTTATGATGGGTACTATATTCTCAAGGACTTGTGCAGCATTTGAATTGTCACATTAAAGATAAAGTATGTTAATTTAAAGTGACAGGACCTGAATCATTCTGAAGGGAGCAGGGAAAGGACATGAGCATGCACTGAACTTTTGTCTCTGAAGCATTACTATGAATTCTGGAGCATTAATTAATTTAAAGCACATGCTGCTAAGTCAGTACCTGCCAGAAATCCTGATCAGGAGACAAGAAAAAGAAAAAAATTGACATTGTTTGATTATATGAATAAAATCCACAACTCAAATATACATATCACAAAGTATATCATATAAAGGTAGAATTAAAACTTGTAAAAATAACACTGAACACCTGGAAATAAAAAATATGGAACACACAGAAATGTTCTGATATTATCTGTTAGGCACAGTAAAAAGACCAGTGCAGCGGTGCAGTTCTCAACCTCAACAAAATGAAACACACAGCTGTATAATATCTTCAAATTTCCACAAAAAGAAAATACGTGAATAATGATCTGTTTCTTAAAAGGCGAGCACGTTTCTTTTTTTTCATTGATGACCAAAGCATTTTTAAATTAAGGTTCACTCTCAGAATGTTTCACATTTCATGCATGTATTTTTAACTTCCTGGCAAGTTGGTTGCTTTGCCACCTATATTACCATATAAGCAGCCAAATATGGATGGTTTCAGAGGATTAGTGCCTACTCAAAGGAAGGGTTCAAAATGGCTACTGAGAAACAGGTATCCTCCAAAATTATGTTTCATAAAGTAAAGGGTCATCCACATGGATAATGCCTTCACAGAGGCTGGCACTTGAGGAAGCTATTCAAGTTAGCTAATTTAGTTGGCTAAGTACTCCAAAGTATCTTCAAGAAAACTATTTTTATTTTTTAATAAAATGTTTGCAGTACATAATGGTTACGTTCCTAGTGGAGAGCTGGAACATGTGTATAACACATCACAATTCTTTTCTCATCCCCTTCATCTCTCCTCCTTCCCTCTATCTCGTGGTTCCCTTCCCTTTTGCAAAAAAAAAAAAAAAAAAAAAAAAAAAAAAAAAAATCTGTCTCCCTATTTTCTACTACTTTTTCATTTGCTTTTTATTTATATTTTGGGTTTCTCCTATAAGAGAAAACATGCAGTATTTAAGCTTGTGTCTGATTTGTTTCACCTAACATTATGGTCTCAAAGTGCATCCATTTTCCTACAAATGACTCAAGTTTAAGGATCAAATAGTTTAAATTTTTTTCTTCATGAAACAGACTTCACTGTTTTGTGAAATAAAATTTGATGAGAACTTACTGTCATTTTCAAACCAGGCTTACTAGTACTATAAAAGTCCTTGACTGAAAAAGAGATGCTATTAGTAATTTATAAATACACAACTGGGATTGACATGACAGAGGCCCAAAGGATTTTATGGCATAGGAGAGAGATGAATTGCTATGAACTCAGGACAGCTCAGATATGACTAATAAAACCAGAGGTCTCTCTTTGGTTAATTTTCTAGATTTTTAGACCAGTCAAATTTCTCATTACAGAAACAGCATTATGAGATTTTTATAGCTGACTGTATTGGGAAGAAAACAACCATGAAGAGAACAATTATGTTCAGGGTATGCTGTTCTGTAGCATTTCATATAAAGCAAGAAAGATTATATATGTGATAGCAAGTAACTCATTTTATAAATTGAGTAAAGGGCTCAAAGTCATACAAAATACCTGTATGTGTAGAATCAGACACTTCACTACTGTCCAATTTTACTGACAAAGTAACTGGCACTCAGAGGTTAACTGGTGTCTTGCCCAAGATTACTCACTATGCAGCAGAATCCATATTTGGATGAATACATGATTCTATCTCCACACTCTCTTCATCCTTCTCTAGTACACATAAGTACAGCAGTCCACAAGATTGTATTTTTAAATTTTTATTTATTATATATTTTAAAGAGAATAAAACCAAACCAAACAAAAACAGAATAAAGCTAATCAGAACAGAACAATAAAAGCACTGCAGGACTTCAAAACAAGATAGATAATAGGAAATCAGCAATGGCTACCATAATGTCTCTTGTTTTCTTAAGACTATTTTTTCTTGCCCGATTCAACATGCTTTATAACATCTACTAATCATTTACACATGGCTGTCAATTACTGAGCATGATAAAATAAAAAAGGCTTGAGAAATATTCCAGATAGTGAAGCAAGATATTTTTTCAGGGCTATTGTTTGGGAAAAAGAAAAGTTGCTAATTTGTGAGAAGAGAGAAAACTGAAAAAATATTTTGGATATAATTTAAAGAACTTGGGTTGTGAGAGAAGATGGCAAGTTCTCTGATAAAAATAAAACAGAAAATTTTAGCAGATGTCAAAGGATTAAATTTTTTTGGATGCTGGGGACCAATGCAGGGTCCTCCCCATGATAAGTATGTGCTTTACCTCTGAGCAATAACCTCTTGGCCCAAAAGATTCCCTCACTATTGAATCAGCACCTGAGTTCACCAAGTTCACGCAGTTACATTCAAAATATTTGCTCTCCTAAAGACTATAATGAGCATCTCTGTTCAAATGATGCTACATTTAATGCATATCTAATCAGTACTTTTTAAAAGGTAAATATGTTTAGGTTTTCACAGAAACACTGTTTTCCTTATTAGCCTGACTACAATAAGCAAAGATCTGATTTCTCAAATACAGATGACACTGCTCACTTTAAGAGAGATGTTTTAATAAAATGAAAAGGTACTTTTCAAAATACTATTTGACAGTTCATGGTATATGAGAAAATAATGGAACAAATAACAGTGAAATTGACATTCTGATTTCTAAACTCAGGTATTAAAATTTATATAACTCTTACTTTCTTTCTTTAAAATGAAAATGTTACGTGGTTTTGTGTTTATTATGAGTTTCTAACTATACTTTATCCAAGTGGGAAAAAAAGAACTTTGAAAATTCGTATCAAAAAGAACATGAACCGGGCATAGTGGCACACGCCTTTAATTCCACCACTCAGGAGGCTGAGGTAGGTGGAACATTGTGAGTTCGAGGCCAGCTTGGGCTACAACATGAGCAAGGCCGGCCTGAGCTACATAGTGTGACCCTGCCTCGAAAAAAAATAGGGTCAGGAGTTTGGCTCAGTGGCTTTAGCGCCTGGTTGGCAGGCACGAGGTTGTGAGTTCGATCCCCGGTACTGACAAAAAACAAACAAACAAACAAACAAACAAACCCCATGAAAGATCAAGGGTTATTTTGAGCAAGCAGCATTAATGGAGGAAAATAATAGAACTCTTTGATAAGAGAAATGCTATTTATAAATAGGCCATATAGAAAACCAGTTTAAATATACAAAAGGATAATATTTAATAGTGTAGACTTTGCAACTGGACTATTAATTTAGAATCCTGGCTCTAGCATATGCTAGTTGTCCGATTGTAGGTTAGTTACTTAACCTTTCTGTGCCTCCCTCTCTTAATCTGGTTCTTATTTGTTTTTTTATTCAAAGAATTTCATATGTGATTTCTTTAATACTCATCAATGTCACTTTAATGAGATTGTCTTCAAGATAGCCCTTTTTAAAGGAGTTTGATGCTTAATCCAGTCATTCCATCTGCCCACAATTCTTTTATCTCCACTTGAATTATGGACAATGACAATTTCAAAACTCCTGAGATCTTATTATCCAAATTTCTTCTGGCAATTTATATTTTAGGAGTCTAGAATTTAAATAGCACATAGTATTGATATTTTGTCACGTGACCCGGATTCTATATTAACTATTTATTTATAATATTGAAAGCCAATATTTTTCATTATTATGGCCTCAAACTTATGATCCTCCTGCCTCAGCCTGTTGAGCAGATGGGGTGACAGGTATGCACCACAGGGACCTGCTTTTAATTCACAAAGTGAAACAAATAGCTATCTAACAGGAAGCTTGTGTGGACTAAAGGAGTAGTCAAGTGTTAACACTCAGAAAACTGCTTGGCACGTAGTGAATTACCAAAAAGGTTCAACTATCATCTTTTGGTATAATCATTATTATTATTGGTAATAATTCCCTTTTATAACAAACATAGTCATGTATTTTTATTTAGAGATTTCACTGTAAACTGAAAAACAAACCTCTGACAACCAAGTTAATATGTTGGGCTTTTCAAAAATGCTAAATCATCACTCCCAAAATAACATTCCACTATGAAATATTTGCAGGGGAAGTTCTGGCTTCAATAATCTGAAATACTGTGTACTGTCTTACAATTTTTTTAAAGCAAGAATTTCCTTATCATAAAAGAAAAGGAATATAAGTAATATAAGTAATATGCTTTACTTACTAATGAGACTGGTAGGGCAAATGGAAACATATCGCAAGCAAAAACAATAAAATTCTATCTACAAATTCATATTTAGCAACAGAGAAATCTAAATACATAATAAACTCAACAAGAATTTGGACATGACTGGCTTCAAGTCTCTCAAAAGTGAGAGGGGGCACAAAATAAAATTACCTATCTTAAGATCATTGTAGCCTACCTAAATTGAAGAGAATTTAGGCAGTAAAAAATATGGAGAATTATTACACCTTGTTCCATGGGACTTCCAGTATGCATCTGCTAAATTACATTTCCTTGATCTTCAATACACTACCCCCTCTTTTATTTTTGGAAGGAGGGAGGGGTGAGACAGCACCTTGCTATATACCCAGACTGGTCTTGAACTCACTATGAAGCTCAGGCTGTTTTCAAACCTGTGGCAATTCTCCTGTCTTGTCACCCAAAAGCTGGGATTATAAATGTGCACCACCATGCCTGGCACATTTCACACTTAAAAGACAGGATAGCCCTTAACTTACTATACGTGTCAAAGAGTAATACTGGACTTCACTTTATACCAGACTTTTATTTTTGATATGAGATAAATAATCACAACTCAAAACATTATTACAACACAGAAAGAAATGGGTTCATATTCTCCTTAGAGGAACTGAAACTTTTCCCCAAAGGGAATGATATTTTTTAGCTCATTTGTCAGTATTTTAATTGGGTCTTTCATGGTTGGGCATGTAGCTTGGTGGTAAAGCACATGTTTAGCATACATGAGGCCCTGGGGATTTAAGAAAGAAGACAGAAAACGGAAAGTGTGTGTGTGTGTGTGTGTATGTGTGTGTCTGTGTGTGTATAAATAACTGGTGGAATCAAAATGGACCATTAATTTTAATGAACAAATTTGTTGTTACTGTACTTGGAAATGGGGTATGAACTTTGTAGTTTTTAGAAGAGAGAAAAAAATTACATCAAAGTTCTAGAAGTTGTTATTCTTACTGAAAGAAAAAACATCATATATATGCATATGTAGATGTACATAAAAATAACAGTTAAGATAGAAATTGTTATTCTTTAAGAAACTATTTTATCTAGACCAGGCAGTTTTCTACTATGACTTAAAGAAAAAACTGCAGTGTTTGATTTGGGGAAAGTCATCTAGTGCATGTATTAGGAACAGAAAATACATAACTTCAATAGTTGGTTTGCTGAGGAAAACAAGGAGTAAGAGAAAATGCGAAAATGAAGGTTATAACCAACTGACAAAAGTTATAACAATAAAAGATACCAACTAAATGATTAAATGATAAGTATTTGACAATAATATAAAGTTTCTACTTAGAAATACTTTGTTTTATAGGCCAATTACTAGGTGTTAAAAAATTAAATTCATCATATATTTACATTAAGACAAAAGTCAAACTATATAAGGTATGATTGAAAAGTAGTGTGTTTAAATTTTAAGAAATTTTATTACAATAAAAGACACATGGCCATTAATCCCCCTCACCTCAAACATATTTATCCCATCATCCTTGCTACTTTCTAAAGCAGTTCTGGAAGTCCTTTTCATGAGTCTTTAGTTATGCTCTTGTGGCTACCTCAATGTCCCAAATCAATACAAAATACTTACTTTTCATGGTCATTTTGACTTTGAGAAAGAGCCAAAAGTTGCACGGTGACAGATCCTGTGAACAAGGAGGATGAGGGCACACCATAATGTTTTTATGAGCCTGCCTTTCTGCTGGATGGCACTTGGCAGAAGCATTCACTGTTTGATCAGACCTTGTAAAGACACTAAACAGGACTTCTAGAATTGCTTTAGAAAGTGACAAGAATGACTGGATAAATCTATTCAAACTGAGGGGAAGTACTGTACTCTTAGAGGGATTAATGGCAATGTGCTATTTACTGCAAAAATAATCTTTTAAATATAAGCATTCACTATTTCTGATTCCCTCTTGTATTTTGTATTACCATCTTAATAACAGTGTTAACAAGATGTTAATAATTTTTAAATATCTCACATGAGAAAATCTGAACTCTTTCAAGCTTTGAAGTTTTAAAAACTTTTAAACACATCTGAATATTAAAAAAAAATAACATCACTTACCTACAAAACACATTCTTAAAATCTACATCTATAACTGCAACAATTGGGGGTGGGGTGGAAGAGTAGTTAGTGGAGATTGAACTCACAGCCTCAAGCATACTAGGCAAGCACACTGAGCTCATTCCAGCCCTTTTTTTGAATTTTACTTTGAGACTAGGACTTGCTAAATTGCCCAGGCTGGCCTTGAGCTTGTGATCTTTCTGCCTCAGCTTTCTCAAGAGCTGGGATTACAGGTTGCTACCATTCTTTATACAAGACCTGTTTTAGCAGAAAGTTTTGAAATGCAATATATGATGCAGCTACAGGTAATAATATAATTTATAACTTTTCTACAAAAATCCTTAAAGAATTAGCATTCACTAACATAAGGTAGTAATGGGCTCTGGAAAAAGATTTCTACCCAAATTCAAAGGCTGCTTAATCTAACTCAGTTTCACTATCAGCTCAAACAGGAATGTTTCACTTACTTCTTACAGGCAGTTTGTTAGGTAATTAAACAGAATAGGACAGAAGACAGCAAAACAAAAAATAGCTACCCAATTATTTGTCAATATAGTTTGGCCATTCTTTTCTACTTGGCACCTGTAAATAAATAAAAACACCCCAGGAAAATGTTATTTTTACTTTACATTTGTTATTGCTTTCAATTACATAAAAGTTAAACTGTAATTCAATTAGAGGGCAATAAGATACACTAATACCAGTCAAGTAATAGAGTTTGTTAAATGTTATATTAAAAATTAAAATAGCAGATTAAGTAATGGAGGCTAATGATGGAAGTAAACCATTCTTTTTCTAAGCATGTCATACCTAGTTATCTTGCATGTGCACGCGAGACATAGAGAGTGAGAGTGAGAGTGAGAAAGAGAGAGGGAGGGAGGGAGAGATGGAGGGAAGGAGAAAACTTTAAATTTAAAGCAAATCTAGAAGGAAATTCCTCCAGGGTGTCTAGATTTTCAACTGTAGTCTGGTGATAATGCATGAAGTTTACTGTAATTAACCACACATATCTGGCTTTTCAGCAGGAAATTGTAAAACTTACATATTCTAAAAGGTGCTATTTAAGAATTAAGATTTTCTAACCAAGAGATGAGAGTCATCAAAACATAAGAAAAATAGTAAAACAGTTGAATAAGTAGTGAAACTTATCATAACTATCAAATGAAGGACTTTATACGTAACAAAAACCCTGGAAAAACTTTTAAATTGATCAAACACTGAATGACTTTTGCACACCTCATCATTTAGTATTTTAAAATACAATAGAAACTACTTTCTTAAATTTCATATGAAACAAAAGATTATTCAAAAAGACATAAACCAGCCAGGCGTGGTGGCACACGCCTTTAATCCCAGCACTGTAGGAGGAGCATTGTGAGTTTAGAGGCCGGTTTGGGCTACAACGCGAGCGCAAGGCCGGCCTGAGCTACACAATGTGACCCTGCCTCAAAAAACTAGGGCAGGGAGTTTGGCTCAGTGACTTAAGTGTCTGTCTGACAGGCGCAAGGTTGTGAGTTCAATCCCTGGTGCCGCAAAAAAAAAAAAAAAAAAAAGACAAACCAGAGGTAAGTTCAATATACAAATCTTACTTCAGAAGCCTAATCATCTCTCTAAAACACCACCTCAAGTATGTATTTTACGGTGTGAGCCAAAATAAACTTTTTCTCTAAAATGTATTTTATGGAAATTAGTGTAAAATTTTAATGAAGAATCTGGGAAAGAGTGTCAATGCACACATCAAAATGTGCATGAATGGAAACTCTGGACTGTTTAGTTACTGCAAGGGGATAAACTGGCTGGCTAAGGGTCACTGGCTCAATATATGCCTCCTCTTTTCTCTTTCAGAACCTGTTCCTCTGGTATCAAAGTCAACTTTTAAATTCCTGACTTTCATACAATTTGTACTTTTAAGCATTATACACTAATGTTTCTAAATCTTCCTTACTCTAGTTCAGAATTTTATACTTCAGTGTACAATAAATGTTTGTACCTCCAACATGTGAAGTCTGCTTTCTAAACATAGAAACAGTACTATTTTTGTCTCATATGTTCAACTTCTTTACATGGTTTACATATGTAACAAGAAAGCAATGCTCTCTCATGCTACTCCGGATTCCTTCGGTGACCAAAAAAGTTATTTTTTAAATTGACTTTGTTATAAGATGTTATTGACTTAATGACTCATACTTCCATGGAATATATGATGGACAAGGAGACTTTTGGCAAGTCATCACATGTACTGGTCACCTCCAGTGTGCCAGGCCTATGCTGGACTGAGTGACACAGACAGGTTAGACAGGATCCCAACCTGCTACAGATTCTGAAATCAGACCCTAGCGCTGGAGATATAGCTCAGTGGCATACGTGCCTGCCTGGTGAGCACAAGGTCTTGAGTTCGATTCCTGGTACCAAAAAAAAAAAAAAAAAAAGAGTTTGAAATCAGACCCTGACATCAGTGCCTGCAATCACTTCTGAAATGGATATGGAAAGCAAAGACACCACTAAGGGACCAGAGAGAAGACATGGCTGTCACACAGCACAGCCAGGACTCTGAATCGAGGTCTTCTAACACCTAGTGCAATGCCCTTTCCCTCTGATCATTATTTATTTTAGGACACATTACTTTAAAAAGTGGATACACACAAATGGAGGTACTGAGACCCTGTGCCACCTGAATGTTGAAGGTAATTCTTATGTAGGTAGTCCTGGCTGAGATTTCTCAAATATTAAGGCAGCCACTCATGCTTTCCAATGTGCAAAAGAGTTTAAAACACATCTCCTTGCCTCACCAGGTTATGGGGTTTTACGTAACAATGCGGTAACTGGCACATTCCTGCAAAGGCAATTACTACCACGCAGACTCCACCCATCTAAACCTCTATGAGTCTGCCTTTTCCAGCCAGTCCATGATTTTCCTTCTGATTTCTTTCCCTTTATCCTCTGTAGAGGCAGGCCTGGCTCTTTTTTCTTCCTGATGTACTTTCCTCCTCCTCCTCTGTAAAGCTCACCCTTTACTTTTCCCTCTGACCCTGTGTAATGTTTTCTTTTTAAGAATTTAGCCTGAAAGGGAAAAACACATTTGACTGCTGAGATAATAAAATTAAAAGTTTCCTTTTTTGTACCTACAAATGATTCATTACATGATTTATTCAGGTAAGAAATAATCAAAATTAAATATAATGCAAATACATGTAAATTTGGAGTATTTTTCATAATTGACACAAAAGCACTAAAAGAACCTTTGTAATTTTAGAATTAGGATAACTGCTATCTGCTAACATACAGTTTAAAGAAGGCCAAATCAGATGTCTTATAAGAAATGCAAATTAATACCGTGGGACTTAATCTTTATGACAATTATTAAGTTAAAATGCAAGAAGTCAACAACACTGAATTAGCCCTTAATATAGAGCAGGCAACTCATGAAAGTTACCTCATATGGAAAAAATATAAAAGAAACTGCTTGATTCTATCTATAGGAGCATTTGAAGACAGACTTATGCATACTTTTTTGACGAGAGACAAGTGCTCTGGGATCTCTCATACATAAGGCTACAAGAACTTGAAAATTTTAAACAACTGGATATACACATGTGTGTGTGTGTGTGTGTCACAGTTTGCTCACCTTTCCATCAAAGCGTTTTATAATATACTGATCCAGGCCCAAATCTATAAAAAAAAAAAAAAAAAAAAAAAGTAAATTGAGTCACTAGTAACTCAAATGAAACATATAGAAATAACAGCTCTTAATTTGTTTCCAATCATTCGAATTAAATGTCAACATCTACACAAGCTAGGCATGGTGGTGCACACCTGTAATTCCAGCACTTGGGAGGCTGAAGCAGGAAGACTGCCATGAGTTCAAGGCCAGCCTGGGCTATACAGTGAACCCAAGGTCAGCCTGAACTACACAGCAAGACCCTATCTAAAAAAAAAAAAAAAAAATCAGCAAAAAGAAATGTTTTGCCCCACTTACAGACTCCAAGTGTTAATGCTAAAACAAAACAAAAAACCAACTCTTTTATTTTATGTATTAAAAATATGAGGCTCTGTAGGGGTAACAGTTTTATGTGCAAGCCTATCAACTGGTGGAGCCAAACTACACCTCTGGACCCTCCCAGGTTGGTGCTTTTTCCATCAAATCACCTTAAGTTAAGGGCAAGGATATTAGTTTAATCTGAATGCAAAAATTTTTTTTTATCAAGCTAAAGAAAAGAGTTCAAATACCAAAAGAAATTCAGCAACAAAACCAAAGCACACAAAATGCCAATCTTACCATTACACCCCCAACCCAGTCAACTGAACCCAAGGGTGCTCTACCAATGAACCACATCCTCAGCCCTTTTTATTTATTTCTTTTTGAGACAGGCTCTTGCTAAATTGTCCAGAGTGTCCTCAAACTTGTGATCCACCTGCCTCAACTTTCCAAGTAGCTGGGATTACACGTGTGTACTATGGTACACAGCCTAATTCTACCTTTACTCTGGAACACCTAGTTTTGAATTATGAGCTCCTAGAAAGACACAAGTAAATATATTAAGTGCCCTTAAGGGCAGGGATCTTTTGTCTTTACACATTGTTTTATCTCCAGCATTTGAACAGCACTTGATCAATAAATATACACAAGAGAACGAACAGCATACAGTTCCTGTCTTAAAGAGTCACAATTCTGTTTAGAAACATGTATGGATATAATAATTAACATTATAAGGGAGCAGACATTTGGTTCAACAATACAATGTTGTAGGAGTTTTGAGAGTGAAGAAATGAGTTCTCAAACATAATGATTTTTCTTGCATAATTACTCAGTTCTTTTCTTTCAGTTCTGACTGTATTCGTACAAGCTCAAGTATGAATACAGGGCCCACAGTGTTACCATAATCAGATTCGATCTGCTCCCAGAAGATCTGTTTGCAACTCTACTTCGAAGTGTTTGTTTATATATTCTATTTATTTTAAAGGTGCTTCATTTTCTAGACTCCTGCCCTGAACAAACTGAACCGCTTACTGTAAAAGGAAACACATAATTTAGGAAACCAAAGGGAATTTTAGAAGCAATTCTAATTTGAAACTCTGGAAAGATATCAGTCAAAATAAACTTCTATGATAAAACAGAGAACACGAGTTATAGGTAATTAAAACTCTGATTACTTATCTCCCTCTATTTTTCATCATATAATCAAAAGATGAGGATAAGGCAACCTTCTAGACTACTGACAAAAAAAATCAAGATGGGAAAAAATGTAAACATAAGAGAAAATTACAGAAAAACAGAGAGAATTCAAGAGGTTTTAATACCTTCAAGACCTTTTCCCATTCACAAATAGGGAGAAAATAATCCAAAAAATATTAACAAAAACTCTCAGAACTAGAAAGACAAACTCAAAGACCTTACCAAGTGTTCTAAGCAAGATGAACACAAACCTATCTACATTAAGAGTATGCTCAGGAAATTTTAGAATACTGAGGAAAAGAAATTCCCAAAAGTTTCAAGGAAATAATAACTTTCCACATTCTTAAAAAGGAATAAGCATTAGCCTAGACTCAGATGTCTCATGAGTGAAACTTGATTCATCTACAACAGGTGATACAGTGTATATGCTAACTAACAAGCCGCACTGCCCAACTGAAACAAAGATGAGCAACAAATACAAGTCACATATAGCTGAAATTCTTCTAAAGCTACCTTTAAAAAGAAAAAGAAACAGACTAATTTTAATACTATATATTACTGAATGTATCTAAAATAGCTTCATAGCAAGTAGTAAACAAGAGAAAATATAAATTAGATGCTTTACATATTTTGTACTAAGTTTTCAGAATGTCACATTTTAAGTATCAATAGCCACATGTGGCTAGAAGCTATGATACTAAACAGCATAAACTTTATTTACTTATTTACTGGCAGTACATATTGGGGGTCAAACTCTGAGATGCTCTATCACTGAGATACCTCCCCATCCCTTTTTATTTTTCATTTTGAGATAGGATCTCACCGTGCTCCCTAAGAGAGACTCAAATTTACAATTCTACTGCCTCAGTCTCCCTCCATGCCAGCATTACAGGTTTACGCCACCGTGTCCAGCTGTAAATGGCATAGATTTTAAGTTATATGGTTAATACAGTAACTAGGAGAACTAGAAATGTCAAGTTTAAAGTTTAAGTCATTCTTTCTGTGACACGAACTTGGGGGATGAAAAGATGAAAAGCTTTGTGTTTTCCCTTTTATGCTCTTTGTCATAGTTTTGGAAATGTTTTACTGTGTGCGTTTTAAAATCATAGGGAGCCATGTAAGGACAAGTTGACTCTTACTGAGAATTCCTGTTATTTATAAGAAACATAAAGTAAGCCAAGCGTTTCATAATTTTAAGTTAGAAGAAATTATTTCACCTTAAAAGTTTTACTTCTTGACTTATCAAATGAAAGGGATGATTGAATTAGATCAGTTTGTTTTGTTTTATGTTTTCCTTTTTCTTTTCTATTTTTTTGGTGGGACTGTACTGGAGACTGAAACCAGGGCCTTGCACATGTTAGGCAAGCATTCAACCACTGAGCTACATCTCCAGTCCTTTTTAAATTTTGAAACAGAGTCTCACTAAGTTGCCTAGGCTGGCCTGGAACTTGCAATCCTCCTGCCTTAGTCTTTTGAGTACTGGGATTACAGGTGTGTGTTATCACACTCAGTTTAGATCAGTTCTTTATGGTTAGAAGTAATGTTTGAGGAACATGGAAGGATGGTATAATATAAGCTTCCTACTACTCTATCAGTCCTAATTATTCAGATTAGGGGTGAATATAGAGAATAAAATAAAAATCAGAGGGTGTAGTTTGAAAGTGCTACTCAGTTGACTTTCAGTTCACCTTTCATTTCTTCACCCAAAATCTTAGGTTCCAGCTTAGAAACAATAGAAACTATATTGTTTTTTCTAAGACACTTCCTATGACCCTTAAGCTTTTCTTTAAAGAAAAGCCATTTAATGGTAATAGTATATGGTAAATACTATCTTTCCCTTTTTGTTAATGAGGAAGCTGAGGTTGGGAAAGTTTGAATGACTATTTTTCTGGTAAGTTTAACAATTTTTAAATTATAGCAATTACCTCAAATCCCACCTAAAAAACAATTGAAAATTACAGACATTCTTAAAAGAACAGTCCTGCTGGGCATGGTGGTGCATGCCTGTAATTCCAGCGCTCGGGAGGCTGAGATAGGAGGATTTGCTGAGTTCAAGGCCAGCCTGGGCTACATAATGAAACTGTCTCAAAAAGACCAAAAAAAAAAAAAAAAAAAAAAAACCAACCAAACAAAAATTACTATAGACAGAGCCAGGCGTGGTGGCGCACACCTTTAATCCCAGCACTCAGGAGGTTGAGGTAGGCGGAGCATTGTGAGTTCGAGGCCGGCTTGGGCTACAACACGAGCGCAAGGCTGGCCTGAGTTACATAGTGCAACTCTGCCTCAAAAAAAACCAGGGCCAGGAGTTTGGCTCAGTGCCTTAAGCACCTGCCCTGGCAGGCGCGAAGTTGTGAGTTCAATCCCCAGTGCCGCAAAAAAAAAACCTAAAAAAAAAATTACCATAGACAGGGCTGGGGATGTAGCTCAATAGTTGAGTGCTTGCCTTCCATACACAAGGCCCTGAGTTCAATCCCTAGTACCATAACCACCAAAAAAAAAAAAAAAAAAAACATTAACATGGACAAAACAGAAACACAAGCTCTCAAGCAGGAAAGGTAATGCATATAATAGATTTTAATAGAGAATATATTAAGTATTTTTACTATCAAGAAGAAAATCACAGAGAAAAATAAGCAGAATATATGACAATTCACAGAAATGGCAATATGTGTAGTCAATAACACACCTAAAAGGTAAGTGTCTTGGTTTTTTTTTTCTCATTGCTGAGACAAAATACCTGATGCCCAAAATTAGGGAAGGAAAGGTTTATTTCTTACAGTTCTTGGAGGTTTCAGTCCATAATCAGCTGGCTCCAAGGCAGTGTGGTGTGGTGGGGCAACCATTCATGATGGCCACAAAACAGCAAGGCGTGAACCGGCAAAAGAGAGACACACCTTCTTCCCACCCTTACAGTGTATGCTGGCTTCACCCCTGGGTGGGTACAGTACTCACACCACCAATCCCAGCAATAGACAACAAACCAATCACAAACACCAGACTCAGCCCCGTCCATGATTACACGAGGCTTAGGTGGGGGCCATCCGACCACACTATAACAGTAAGCCTCACCAGTTGTTAGTAAAATACAAAATAAAACCACAAAAATACAATAATTTATTCCCATCAGTTGGCTAAAAGTTTAAGTCTGACAATACCAAGTTACAATAGGAATGCAGAGAAGGAAACTCTCATATATTCTTGGAAAATACAATACATAAATTGTTATATCTATTCTGGAAAAAAGTTTGGCAATGTCTAGTAAATGTGAAGAGGAAGGTGCCTATAGGCCAGCGGGTCCATTTCCAGGTATAAACTGAAAATAACCTGTTGCAAATACACAAGAAAAGACATAGGCAAGTACAGTACAGTTTGTATTAGTAAAAACTGGCATGGCAGATTATTGTTCTCAAATATTCATTTCCTTCCCCTTGGCCTCCAAGAGAAAGGCCCTTGACTTCAGCTCTATTGCATGACTCGCTTTGGTCAATGAGATATCACCAGTTAGGATTCAAGTATTCCTAAAATGGCTTTCGGAAGGGTGGCTTGCTTCTTGCACTTATGTTGTGACTATGAGAATATATCCTGGACTAACTTGCAGTTTTAAAAGATGATAAACATAGCTGGGTGTGGTGATGCACACCAGCTCTCTGGGAGGCTGAGGCAGGGGGATCACGAGTTTGAGCCTAGCCTGGGCAATTTAGTGAGACCTTGTCTCAAAATAAAAAGGGCTAAGGATACAGCCCTAGTTCCATGCCCCGGTACTGAGGAAGTGGGAGTGGGAGGACTGACTGCTGATAAAACTGTGAAGCAGTGTTGCCCTAGCCAAGATTAGCTTATCTACAAAGCACAGGTAGCTGAGATCAGAACACACCTCGTGTGATATGCAGACCCCTGAGCTAAACAAATGCTTCTGGGTTTTAGCCACTGACATTTTGTGGTTGTTACATAGCAACAGCTGACCAATAAAATCAGAATTAAACATCTATCTATGGGGGCATGGATAAATTAATACTGGTATATTTCTACAAATTTATACAACTAATATTGGCAAGAAAATAGCATGAAAAAGAATAGCTACACACTTCACATAAAAAAAGCATAGGAAATATAGCAGCAATGCTGCAGTAATAACCTTTAATTTTCAGTAGCTCATATCTATGCAACTTCATGTGTTGTTTAGGCATAGATTGGCTGTAGGTCTATATACCCCATGGTCTGTAATCTGTGACTATGGCTGATAGGGCAGAGTCTCTAGAATATATCCCAGATGGATACAAAAATGGTCTCTATTGTTTTCTATTTTCTTTATATATCTGAAAAAATTCTGAGTCAAATTTAATACTTACATAAGTTAGTTCCAGCTCTATATTAAAGGGAATAAAGAGAGAAAAGAGCAAGAGAGGAAAACAAAGCAGCAAAGCTGTTTAAAAAGTACATAGGTTATTAGTACCACTTTACACTTAAAAATGGTTAAGATGATAAATTTTGTGTGTTTCTTAAGATAATCTTTTAAAAAGGACATAAGCAACATACCAACAGGATGGTCTTTTCTGCCCTCTTTCAAAACATTATGCCTGAGTATTTCCCTTTCAAATACCTCTACTTACACAGAGTATCTGCTCTCTTTCTCTGTTCTGCCTTCTGTCTTTTCCTTTTCCTCCTATCTTCAAATAAACTGTCTTCTTTTACTTTACAAAATTATGCCTTCTGCATTTTATTATAGATAGCTACATTAGGTAGAAATATTACAGGCAAGCCAGGCATGGTGGCGCACGCCTTTAATCCCAGTACTCGGGAGGCTGAGGTAGGCAGAGCGTTGTGAGTTCGAGGCCGGCTTGGGCTACAATGCAAGCGCAAGTCCGGCCTGAGCTACATAGTGTGATCCTGACTCAAAAAACTGGGGCTGGGGATTTGGCTCAGCGCTTTAAGCGCCTGCCCTGGCAGGTACGAGGTTGTGAGTTCAATCCCCGGTGCCACACACACACACACACACACACACACAAAAGAAATATTACAGGCAGTCAGACAAGGCTAAGCTCTCGAGGTAATCAGTACAGAATAACATATTACAACTGTGGCTGGAGGGACATCTGTTGATGGCCAGGCCTCAAGATACAGATGAAATGACCAGGCCTACATGCCTCCGTAAGGGATAAACAGTAACATGAAGATTATACTATAATTGATATCACCTGGTCCAATAAAATCTAGATAGACATCAGTCACCCAGGACCTCCTGATCCACCCCTTCTAAAAATGTCTTTGTTCTTTCCATGTACCCTTGCTATGCAACCTGCTTCCCCACTGGATCAATATTACCTAAGCAGCTATACTTGTAATCTTATTGGTTAATCATAATTTTGACTCACTTTGTGATTTTGCTCTATAAAACTTCCTTTGAGAAGTGGGCTCATTGGCAATCCACTTTCAAGTTCCCTCCTGTCTCTCAGGAGTTACCTTTCTCAATAATTTTTTTCCTGCTCTTAGCCTCTATTGTTCCTTAGAATCCATTCTTTGATTTTGGAGAACATGAACTCAGTGTATCTGACATCTAGCAGGTTGGGAGTTACATTTTTCCCCTGAATCAATTTCAAATCTCCTCTTGTTACCTGCTTAGACAATTAAAACCACTTGAACTCAAGCCATTCTAGTATTAAAATAAATCAGCTCACCAAAAAGACAACAATGAAACATAAATCAGCAAATACCTCCACCCAAATGTGAAATATGGTCCAAAGGCCCAAACTGTTAACTTGGATTGCCAAAAGTAACCATTTAATGAGTTCGGAATGTGTAAGTTATGACTGACAAACTTCAAGGTATTTCATAATTAGATGACACCCATTTTTTTGTGGCTTATGCAAGATATATTTATCATATAACATACATTATATAATTAAATTACACTGTTTCAATTAGTATAAGCCATCCAGAAGAACACAGTGTTTAGTCTTAAGCATTAAAACTTGTCTGCCCTTCAGCAGAGTCCAGAGTCTGAATGATAAATTCTATCTTCTTTTCTATAAGCTTTTAGTCTATAACTATGTATTTCTTAGTCTTTTTTTTTTAAACAAAGTGTTAATCTTTATATAGTCAAAGACGGCTCAATTTCAGATTTCAGCAACATCTCATATATAACTTTACTTTTGAATGTAAGTCTGATAGTTTAAATTGGCAATATAAAGGTCATGAAAATTGTGGTTGATGAATCCAGGGCACAAAGGCTATCAGATATCTAAACCCAATACTTTTCTTTACATGAAATTACTATGACTAACAGACTCAAGAACTACTTTATATTGTTTCATTAGTGTGAGAAGCTGAAAGAAACAACATATGTATATACGTATGTATTTGCACATAAAAGAAATAGTTAAGATAGTTATATTACTGATTTCTCTGAGTTCACTAAAGAGAAAGATTTGTGCTGGTATTATTCGGAAAATTGAACGCAGATGTCTTGTGCTCTGGGTCAATGATTTGGGGATGACAATGCAGTGTATGGACCAATGTTGGCCCCTGATTGATGTGCTTTGAAATTTTGTTGTAGTTTTTTTTTCTTTTTTATTCTACTTTTCTTCTTTTTATCCTTGAAATAAAATGGATTTTTAAAAAAAGTACTAATTTAGTTTGATTCTCTTGTTTGACTTCAATTTATATTATTTTAATCCCCTTAGATTATGTTCATCACATGCTTGTAAATCTTGTGTATCAGATCAGCAAGTACAACAATAGAGGGAGTTAACATTTACTGAGAGCTTTGTTTTAGATACAGTTCCTAATGTATAATACTATTTCATTCAGTCCTCCTACATAGAACAGGAATGGTCAAATAATAATCCTCAGGTCAAATGCACTCCATTTTTTTTTTTTTCTATTTATTTGCTAGCCTCAGAGCTAAGCATAGTGTTTACTATTTTGCCTTTAGTCTGCCAAGACTTAACTATTTACTATCTGGTCTCAGAAAAACTTTGCTGTCCTGTTTTAAGGCACATCAGTTAGTATCTAAAACAGCACTGCTGCTGGGTGTAGTGGTGCAGTCTGTAATCCCAGTAATCTGGAGGCTGAGGCAGGAGCATTTCCATGAGTTCTAGGCCAGCCTGAACTACATAGCAAGACCCTGTCTCAATCCTCCCTCCGCCCCTGGAAAAAACAAGAAAAAGAAAACAAAAAATAAAAGCACTGTTTTGAAGGTGCTTAAATTTCAGAACTCTCATAGTAGAAACCCAAGTAAATACATCACCCATTAATTTTTGGAAAAAAGAATACTGTGACTCACATGTTCCATATAAATACAGTGCATGTATTAACTCCTACATACTGATCTCCAACAGGTGTCAGCAAATTTCTTCAGTAAAAGAACAGAGAGTAAAGATTTCAAGCTTATAGGTCATACATGATTTCCGTTCCAACCTCTTGGTTTGCTCAAAAATTGCCATACATAAATGAATGAGCACAGATATGTCCATAAAGCTTTTTAGGAATACTGAAAATTGAATTTCATATAATTTTTAGGTGTCACAAAATATTCTTCTTGTGATTTTCCCCCTACTCATTTACAAATGTACAAATCATTCTCTGTTCATGGGTTATATAGAAACAGGTGGTTGGTTACAGTGGCCAACCTTTAGTCTAACAGAGCAGCAGTACAAGGAAGCCAAAATAAAAGCAGAACACAGTAGATACATGGAGAAGACACTGTTGTGGAAATGTTTATAAAATATATTCACTGTACTATTTAATCAAGTACAAACTTGTGTGTCACTAACTAAAAATGATTTAGGTTAAAACCATCATTAATGCCAGGGATTTAGCTCAGCGACATAAGCACCTGCCTGGCAGGTGTGAGGTTGTGAGTTCAATCTCTGGTACCAAAAAAAAAAAAAAAAAAGAACTATCATTAAATGCATACAAAAATCACCCTAGAGAGAATATGGGGTTAAGGAGAACTAAATTACAATAAGCATCCTTTTTTATTTTCACCTACTTTGAAGGTAAAATCACATCAAGATGAATAAGCTCAAATAGATGGATATAGTGGAGAGGAAATAAAGATCCTCTTTACAACAGGTATGGTTTGTTCTAGGCAAAGTTCAAATTTTTCCACATGAAACTTTTAAAACTTTCTCCACTGTTACTAGTTACCTAAATCATTGCCTGGATATGCATGACTGGTTACTCTAACAGTGACAGTCACTCAAAACCCATACTGAAGCAACTGCCTAATTTACAACACCTAGGGATGGCAATACACATTTTACAGAAAGGGAGGTAAGGCATGTTCATGTCACACACACAATTATTTTTTTTACCTTTTAATGTGTTTCCTTTTTAACTATGGCTACTCTATAGTATAACTGTATTCCTAGTCAACTTTTCACTTTCAAACTCATCGGCTTGCTACTCATTTTAAAACTGCTTAATTTTAAGGCTTCACATAGTCTATGCTTCATGATTATTTTTGAACAACTCTAAAACTAAAACTTACAAATTTAGATCTGTTGGGTATCCTGGGATACAGTATGTGTGAAGTCATGACAAAACAAAGTTGAAATATGAGCTACTGGCTACAGTCCAGGTATCTGATGATAAATTTAAACTATAAAAAGTCTACAGCAAAACTCTTTATTTCAACTCATATAGGAGTAATACATACTTTACTTTTGCTGTATCAACATTTAGGGGAATTCTTGCTAATGAGTAAATGAAAATGAAGCCAATTTCCCATTGAATCTCATTTTAATATATTAGAATGTCCCCTCATGATTACCATCTCAGAAGAAAATTATTCATTATTCTGACTTTTTATGAAAATCAGGAATGTACTTGGCATATTAGACATTTAATAACTTCTGTTTATGTAACAGGTCTTTCAATAATTAAAAGAATGAGGCCAGGAGCCAGTACAGTAACACATGCCTATAATCTCAACTACTGAGTAGGCTAAGATAGGAGGATTACAACCTAGACAATTTAGTAAAACCCTGCTTCAAAATAAAATTTAAAAAGAGATGGAGATAAAGTTCAGTGATTGAGCACTTGCATAGCATGCTCAAAGACCTGGGTTTTGATCCCAAGTACCAGAAAAGAAAATCACAAAACAAAACACGACAAAGTTAGATGCCAGAATATGTGGAAGCATCAGAATATATAAAGATTTCCAAAAGGGCAAAAATAATATTCTTTAAATGACAAAATAATCTTTAGTGGTCCGTCTAAAGTCTTACCTCATTTTCACTGTCACACTTTCCAAAAGGGCAAAAAATATTCTTCTTTAAAGGTACTGATACAAGTAAGATTGTATCTGGACTAGTTTATTTTCAAGGAATAAAAGTATTTTTACAGTCATAAAAACTAGGAAGATATTCTGAAATCTTTTCTCTGTATCAAGCCTCCTTTACTATCTTCCATATCTCATAAAACAAGGTGCTGAAACAAACTTAAAAAGGTCTAAATCTGTTTCAATGCAATTAATTGGTATAACTTTTATTATAAAAGATGGGTTAGTTGACAATAACAAGAATTACTGCATCCCCAAACCCATAATCAATCCCACATTGAATGAATATATATGATGTCTATTAGAAAATAAAGGAACATAAAAGAAGAATAAAATACTTACAAAATTTACAACGTTATCATGTTGGTAGCCTCCTTTCAGGTGGCTTCTAAATACTTTCTGCATGTGTGAAATACAAAGGATAGAGGAACACCACAAGGATGCAATCTATAAAATCTAGAATGTAATTCTACACAAATACATGATGCCTAGTTTAGACTTCTTAAAAAGGAGGGGATCAGTGTAGAAGGACTGAGGAAAGTGAAGTGGATGAGGGAAAGCTAACCAAAGGGCATTTCACTGAGCTGATCACCACTGTGGACAATCAGGGCTCAATTTCCCCTGAACTACCTGAGAAATCAGTTTGTGTATCAGAATTTATCACTGAACACAGTGAAGAGAAAAGTATAGGATGAACATTATGTGCATCAATTTCACTTTTGTTTTATATGCACCTTGTATAGACAGCCTGAAGGTAATTTCATACAATATTTTTAGTGTATCTGCATTTTGATTATGAGACACAGGTCAACTGTGGAATATTCCATTTATGACATTATGTTGGCACTCCAAAAAAAAAGAGTTGCTTTGGAGCATTCTGGATTATACATTTTAGATTAGGCATCTTTATCCTGTAAGGCTTTTATATTTACTTATGAAGTTACCATCACTGGTGTTTAGTATTTTATATTTCTTTATGTAATTTCAAGTTACTGTCTAGTATCTTTTTAACTTCAACCTAAAGCACTCTCTTTAGGTTTTCGTGTAAGTAATGTAAATAAGCAAAAACTACCTAAGCTCGTTTTATCTGGGAACACTGTAGCTTCTCCTTCTGGAACTCTGACTATATGTGTGCTATGACACTGTTTGGCACCCTACCCTCAGCAATGGCTTCTGTCGTATTTTTTTGTTCCCATCCTATTAATGGTTCAGTGTTCTTGCTTGTTGATTTGCCATTTAATTTCTTATTAAAAATTGAGAATTCTGAATACCATATTGTGTATTTTATTAATAACTGGACATTTTGAATATTAACATCCTATTAATGGTTCAGTGTTCTTGCTTGTTGATTTGCCATTTAATTTCTTATTAAAAACTGAGAATTCTGAATACCATATTGTGTATTTTATTAAAAACTGGACATTTTGAATATTAACCTTCCCTCTCGGGTTTGGTGTTGCTGCTTGTTGAAGACTGTAGTCATGTTTTATTTTGATTTGTTGATACTGGGAATTAAATTCAGGGCTTTGCACATGCTAGGCAAGTTCTCTATTACTGAGCCCTTTTCAAAAGTTTTATTTTTAGACTGAGTCTCACTAAGTTGTCCAGGCTTGCCTCAAACTTGTGTTCCTTTTGTCTCAGTCTCCCGAGTAGCTGGGATAACAGGCATGTGTCACTGTGCCTGGCTTAGTGATCTTTCCAAATGATTGCATTCCTTGCCATGTGTCATCTGCACTGTTGTTCTATTATGCGAGGAGTCAGCAAGTCAACGGATAAAGATTTCCTTAAATGCTGGAGCCAAAAAGAATGGAAAACAAACAAAACTTCCCCCAGTGTTTGCAGATTGGCCCTGAGCTCAGACTCATATTTTAGTCAGGCCATCTATAACTCTGCTATAACTTTCAAGTCTTCACCAAGTATGTGTACTACAATATGCAAGCTGCACTTGGATTCTTGTTTGTGTGATAATTCTCCATAGATCTACCCCATTCTTTCCATCATCTCACAGCCTGTAGAATCCTGCTGGGACCAGGATTTCTAAAACACAAATAGGTCTGGAAGATTGTGGAACAGGGCTTTTTTTTTTTTTTTTCTCCCAGTTATAAGCACGGTCCCTGGAACCAGAGGGAACACACATCTCTTCTTAAAATTGAAGGTGCTTATGCTGGAGATGGAACTGAATTCTATCTGCACAAGAGACATACTCAGTGTACAAAGCAAAAAATAACACCATGACTTTCTGGTAGCAAACCAAGCAAAACCAGAGCAATATGGGGCAAGGTAACTCATGTGGATAGAATCAGTGTTGTGGTTCATGTTAAATCCTGAAGCAATCTTCCTGTTAAGGGTACTAGATGCATAATCTGCATGATGCTGTACTCATCAAGTATTTAAAGTAATGACATTAAATAAATAAAGTAGATTTGTGCTCTTGAAAAACAAATAAACAAAAATAAAACTTCCTCCAAATGTTCTTCCTCATGCTCACCGTTTCGGGGTCTTTTAATCTGTCTCCTGCTTGTCCTATCTACTGTCCACTGGCCTGGGTGACTATAGGTAGTATACTGCATGTTTTTAAATTATTTTTGGTAGATGACACATGAGAAGCTACTAAACCCCTAAACAAACGAAGTAAAGGCAAGGCTTTGCACTAGTTAGTGCTAGACAAGTCAAGTTGTACAATCATAATTTTTGAGAATAAGGTCAGTACTGCCCACCTTCCTTTTCCACAGCCCTGCCTCCCAAACAGAGAGCCACACCAACAATATAGCTGCTGACCAGATAGCTGCTGCTAACCTGGAAAATAGGGCACAGTAGACAAAAGTACCTACCGCCAAAATTTCCATTAAGTATTGCCCTGGTTGTATGCTAATTAGATTGGAGAGTTCCAAAAAGAAAAAAAAAAATTGATTCTAGTCTGTTTTGTCAGTTTAATGGTTGCTTCAGTAGATCTGAATCTTGGAGCTCCCTACTCCATCATTTTTCTTTGCAAATACATTGTTAAATTTTTACTTTTAATTTGAAGCCATTTATTTTCTGCCCACAATCTTGTTCGTGCAGGTTGTTTCTTCTAAATAAGACACCCTTTCCATAGTTCTTTGCTCACCTAAATTTTATTCAAACATAGACATACTGTCCAGAAAGCATTCTTCAAACTGCCAGATTGAGCTACATGTACCCTCTTTTTACTGCTACAGGACTTCTGCATAATACTCTTTTACAAATTCCACAGTCCTGAAACTACCTATTACTATCTTTATCTCCTTCACTAAGAACTAACCTTGCAGTAGTCACACGTACACTGCATTGCCTTTAGGAACACTTTCACTAAAGGTGATGAATTTCACCCACAGGAACATGATCTCTTGAATGCCCCCTGACCCTTGCCACACTGGCCTGATTTCAGGCTCCCCTATCTGTACTCCTATGGTTTAGTACAATGCTTAACTGTCAAAAGTGACACAGTGAATGCAATTATTGCATGGACCAACACAATTCAGGAAACATATGGAAAGAAGCAAAAAAGCTGTAACAGTCTCTTATTTTTCACTTTAACATCTTACGTTCTGGTTGTTTTTCATTGGGTGTAATGGATCGCACAAAATCTTGTGGAGTCATAAACACTTCTGTTTCACCAGGCTCATTGATTATTTTCAAGGTGGCAAAATATCGGAAGATTTTGTCTGGTGTGGAGTAGGCTCGAATTCTATTCTCATATTCCATCACCTAAAATTAGAAATTTGAAGAGCGTTACTATATTAAGTAATGCTCATACACTCTCTTCATCAACACTCATAAATTCTCATACATTTTTTATGTCATATATTTTTCACTTATATCTTTTTCTATAATTGGATTTCTATACTATAAATAAACTTCAAAAATTTTGAATTTTCTTTCTTGCAGTATGCCATTTATACCTCAACTGGCACAATGATAATATAATTTTGTATAGGACTCCTTTCTTGAAGAATTCTAATTAGCTTTCCTTCTCTTCCCTCCCCTCCTCTTCTCTGCTTTTCCTTCCTCTCCCCTCTCTTCCCCTTCCTTTCCTTCCTTTCTGCCTTTCTTTGCTGGAATTTGCAATACAGGCATGAATGACTCACTTGGGTTCTAATTTCTTAAATAATTAAAAGTTAGAAAAATTGAAAAATGTCATTAAGAGAATTTAGAAGGTCTTCATAACAAGGTGCAATGGTACGTAAAAAGAGTAGCCTACAGTTCTTAAATACCACCTTTAAAAAAGGGATTAACTTTACATTTCTTAGTTCTGTATAATTTCCTGAATCCTAAAACAAAACAGACTTAAGATTGGGTAAGTTTGAATAATCAGCAGGCCTTCAAAAACAAAGTAAATTAAATGATGGCATAGAAAGATAAAATTACATATCATGGAAACTCAATTATTAATAGATCTGAAGCAAGACTTTTGACTAAAAAACAAACTGCCAGAAATTCTTTACATACAGTATATTTAGAAGGGAGTAGAGTTGGAAAGCACACAGGAAAATGTTTGAAGAGAAATATATTTAGTAAAAGTGTGTCATGTTAACATGATTGCTCAGATCCTTATCTGGTGCATAAGTCCCCATTCTGAGCACGCAACATAAAGTATGATGCCAATCACATATTTTGATGAAAATTTCTCTTATACTTGAATTTTACACTGAGAAAGCCAATAATAAATATATCTTATAAATAACTAGCTAGAAGATGTATCATGGCAATCAAACCTAAAAACTCATTGGCCCCATGTTTATAAAGGAACTCAGTAATATTTTTTAAAACGATTAGTTTTTAATTTGCCACATTAACATAGAAATTACTGCAACTGCCAGTCCTGGCTAGATGTCATTCTGAGGTCACTGGCAGCAGCTGTTTTACAATGGTCTTAGTTCTATTACCAGATGTGCTTTTAGCAACTGAAAAAGGACTCCTCCTTTGTAACTACACATGACAAGAACTCAATGCTAACTTGCATTAAAATCTGAATAGATTTCAAAGAAGACCTTATCAAAAGATTGAGCATGTGGCAAACACAATAAGAAGCTTTTCAACCCCACAGCAGCCTTGAGACTAAGCTATAAGTATAGTATCAAAGGCATTTTGTATTAGACTATGACTGTCTGTAGGGTAATACTTAGAAAGAAATATCTTTCTAAGTCATTTGTATTCTTGTACTTCCTCTAAATAATAATGACCACCAGCCAGGTGTGGTGGTGTACATCTGCAATTCCAGGACTCAGGAGGCTGAAGCAGGAGGAGGATCACTGTGAGTTTGAGGCTAGCTACACAGTGCATTCAAGGCCAATGTGAGCTATACAGTGAGCCCCTGTGTCCAAAAAACAAAAACAAAAACAAAAACACACAACAACAAAAAACACCAGAGAGAAAGAGACAGAGATAGAGTGAGAGAGAGCTTGCAGTTGGAATGGAAAGGTATATAAATGGTAACTACTGATAGAGGGCTTCGTGAACTAAAAAGTTCATCATACAAAGTTGAAAGGTAGAAGACTGCCTTCCGGGGGCCTGTGCGACCAGCGTGGACCCCAGGAGGAGAAAGAAATGGGCTTCTCAGGAGCCTACCCAGCCGGGCCTGAGTGCCTCCAACCAGGAGACAAGTAAGACTGCCTTCTGGGGGCCTGCGCAACTGGCGTGGACCCCAGGAAGAGAAACACGTGCCCCCCCCACCCCACTAAGCCTATCAGCAATCAAGGACAAAGCTCACTACCCCCCCACCCCCC